>CM028132.1:387647500-387717500 GCA_016271365.2 Neoceratodus forsteri
ATATGTATATATACATATATGCATACATATACGTTTATATATACTTACATATATGTACATATACATATATACACATATATACATATATATTCATACATATATACACATACATACATACGTATATATATACTTACATTTACATATATACATATATATATACACACATATATAGATATACACATATATGTAGATACATATATATATATATATTTATATATATATACACACATTTATACATACCTACATACATGTAAACAGACATAGAAACATATTTATACATACACACATATATATACATACATTCATAAATACATACATACTGTATATATATATATACACATTCATACACATACATACATATATATATACATATATATTCATACATGCATATATATACATTCATATATAGACATATATAATGCATATGTATATATATATAAACATGCATACATATATACATATAAATACATACATATACACATTCATGTATATACATATGTATACATGTATACATATATACAAATATATAAATACATACATATACATATATATTTACATATACATACCTTATATGTTTACATGCATACATACATATATATACACATACGTATATACATACATACACATATATACATACACAAAAATATACACACGTATATATATATATACATATTTACATACATATTTACACTTATCGCACCATAAATATATACACATACATACATATATTTATACATACATATATCTACATATATACATATACATAGATATACACATACATATATTTACATATATAATATATACATGCATATTTACATATATATACATACATATATACATTCATATATATATATACATACATATATATACATACATATATCTGCATATATACATATACATGCATAGATATATATTCATATATATACATACATATATACACATATACACATATATAAACATATATACATACATATAGATACATACCTATATACATACACATATACATATATATATATATATACATATATACATACGTGCATATTTATACACATATACATACATATATTCATATATATATACACAATCATACATATATAGATACATACAAATATATATATACATATATATACATGCATACATATATATATATTACATACATACATAAATACATATATACACACATATATACATACATATGTATATATATACATACATGCATATATATACATATAAATCCATACATATATATGTACACATACATATATATATATATATACACATATATAAATACATACATATACATACATTATATATTTACATGCATACATACATATATATATATACACATACACATGCATATATATATATTTATAAATACATACATATATATTCATACATAGATACATACACAAACATATACACATACATATATATATATATATATATATATATGCATATTTACTAACATATTTGCCAGCAGATTAGGCCTTACTGTCTATCGAGTCTGCTCGAACCTTAGATCCTTAGTTGGGTGCCGAGACCCTGCCATCTCTTGTGCTCCAGAAATCCATATTATCCATCCCCACCCCCCTGGGACAGGCCATCATCTGCTACATCCACTTTCTGTGTCTGTCCCACCCTCTCTTGAAGCCCTCCACTGTGGATCTCTGAATCAGCTCACCAGGCAATGCATTCCAAGGGTCCACCACCCTCTCAGTGAAAAACCTCCTCCTCTTTCCCCCTCACCCTTCCAACTTCAAACCATGCCCTCTGGTGATACCTCCCTGCTTTAGTCTAAAGATCCCTCCATGTTTACCTATTTATTCCCTTGAGGTACTTGAAGACCTCAATCATGTCCCCTGTCTCTCCTTTCCTCCAATGAAAACAGGCAGAGCTCCTTAAGTCTGTCCTCATATGTCAAATCCTCTAGCCCTCATATCATCTTTGTTGCCCTCCTCTGTACCCTCTCCAGGAGCTGTATGTCCCTGTTCAAGTGTGGTCTCCAGTACTGTACACAGTACTCAAGGTGTGGTCTAACCAGTCCATTGTACAGCGGCAGAATCACTTCCTTGCTCCTAGAGGTGATCCCTCTTACGATGCATCCCAACATCCTGTTTGCCTTGTTAGCCGCTCTCCTGCACTGCTCAGAGTTATTCATACATGCATCCACCATGACCCCTAGGTCTTTTTCCCCTATTGAGGCCTCCAGCGCCTCCCCTCCCAGGGTGTACCTGTGTTTAGGGTTTCCCCGACCAAGATGCAACACCTTGCACTTGGTGATATTGAAATTTAATTTCCATGTGTGAGCCCAGCTTTCCAGGGTGTCCAGGTCCCCTTGCAGGGCCAACCTCCCCTCTTCTCCCTCAACTACTGCTCCCATCTTGTAGTCATCCGCGCAGACTCATTTCACACCCTATACCCTCCTGATGTCCGATATATGCATTAAACAGGATCGGACCCAGGACAGAATCCCTGCGGTACCCCTACCAACCTCTCTAGGGTTCGAGAGCTCCCCACAGACCACTACTCTCTGAGTGCATCCAGCTAGCCAGTTTTCAATCCATCTGACCATCAAAGGACTACTCCTAACCCCATCAGTTTCTCCACCAGACCATTGTGGGGACAGAGTCAAACGCCTTGCTGAGGTCAAGAATAATACATCCACAGGCTTACCCTGTCCAGTTCTGATGTTACCCATTCATAGAACTCCACAAGGTTGGTTTGACATGACCTACCTGGCACAAACCCATGTTGCCGACTATCCAGACCTCCCACCTCCTCCAGTACACCCCAATCATTCCTTTAGTATACTCTCCATTAATTTTCCCACCACCGAGGTCAAACTGATGGGTCTATAGTTACCTGGTATTATGTACATTTACATACATATATATACAATTATATATATATATATATACACACACACACATATGCATATACACATATATATACATACATATACACATACATACATACATATATATACATATACACATATATACATACATATATCTACATATATAGATATACATACATATATACATACATATATACATACATATATACATTATATATACATACATAAATATATATACATATATATACACACACATATATATATACACATACATATATACATATATATATACACATATATACACACATTTGTACATACATATAGATATATACATACATACATACACACATATATATAGATACATATATATACATATACATACATATATACATACACACATATATAGATATACATATGTATATATATATACATATACATACATATATACATATACATATATATACACACATACATACATATCTATATATATATATATACATACATATATACATATACATATATATATGTATGCATACATATACACATACATACTTATATATATATATACACATACATATATACATTCATATATACATACATGTACATACACATACATATATACGTGCACATATACATATATACATACATTTATATACATATATATACATACATTTATATACATACATACATGTATATATACACACATAGGGTGGTATATTCAAAAGGGTTGCGCCATGCGCAATAGGGTTGTGCATGCGCAAGTCCGAATTTGCACCATTCTGTGATATTCAGCAGGAGGCAGCTGCGCCACTGAAAACAGGCTGAGCAACAGCGCAATGCAAATGAAGTAATGCACAACTGAAGGGGGTGGACCCATGCATAAACAGTGCAATGCGATATTCAAAGACTTGCGCAGTGCGCAACAGTGGATGAGCTGGAAGGTGTGCCACACCGGAAATGAACCAAAATAAAAAGGCTCAAGGAAGAGGCACAAGAACGCTACAGGGAAGCCACATGAGGCAGGGAGAAACCGAGTGCGACAGTGAAAGAGTGCAGGCCAGGGAGTGCACAGGAGAGGAGAGGGACAAGGGAAGGTGTGTTGGGCCACAGACTGTAGGGCCAGTAGGTGTACCCGGTGTAGTGGAGGTAGCAGGCAGGACAGTGGGGGTAGCACAGCAAGAACAGCCGGGGGAACACAAGCCAGGGTTTATGGACAGTGTCAGCTTCTACATGGAAGCTGTAATGAGGGGGGTGAGAAGGCATGCTGCAGGGGGACATGGCCGTGGAAGGGCCCGTCGGCGGTATGCCCCCAACAGGCAGTACCGTGCCCGCATCAGCTTTGAACTGTATTCAGATGTAGAGATTGTGGGCCAGTATCACCTGAACAGGGCAATACTGAGGCGGCTCTGTGAGCTGTGCAGTGATGTGATGCAGGCACCCTCACGACGGAGTCACGCTCTGTCAGTGGAGACAAAGGTAACAGCCTGCATGTGTCTGCTCACCACGGGCACCTTACAGAGGCTGACAGGGGGCACCACAGGCATAACTCAGGTGGCCACGTCACGCATCCTCACCCACTTCCTCAGCGCACTGCTGCCACATGCTGCAGAGTATATCCATTTCCCCAGCACTGCGGCAGAGCGTACAGCAAACATGCAGGAGTTCCACAGGGTAGCACATATGCCTGGCATGCTAGGGGCCATAGACTGCACCCATGTGGCTATTCGCATGCCACCTGGCCCCGATGGGGCTGCATACAGGAACAGGAAGGGCTTTTCCAATGTTAACTGCCAGGTGGTGTGTGATGCCAGTGGGTGCATAATCAATGTCTGTGCCACACACCCTGGTGGAGCACATGATGCCTTCATATGGTATCAGTCTGCACTGTGCCATCGATTCGAGAGTGGGGACATCCCCACAGGCCATCTAGTGGGTGAGTACGCATGTAGGAAATTGCAAACTTGGGGCAAGGGTGGGAATGCCACAGGTGCCATGGTAGTGGCACACAGGGATATGGGCAATATGGACCTAAACATGATACTTATCTCCACTATCCCCACACAGGTGACAGCGGATACCCACTCTGTCCCTGGCTGCTCACACCGTACCGGCGCCCCATGACCCCATCGCAGCAACTCTATAATGAGGCACATGCCACCACATGCATCATCATCAAGCGGGTGTTTGGGATGCTTCCGATGCCTAGACACCTCCGGCGGTGCCCTACAGTACAGCCCCTCAAAGGCCTGTGGGATATTCTTGGCCTGTTGTATCCTGCACAACATGGCCAAAGACTGTGGGATAGCCATACAGGTCAAGGAGGGGGACAGCGATGGGGACGCCAGTGATGCCAGTGATGATGGCGATGAGCAGCCCCCCTTGGACGGCGGGACCCCCGACTGATCCGGCAGGCCCAGCTGCACTGGGACACCATCATGGAGGAGCATTTTGCATGACACAGGTAAGTCAAGGGGCCATGTGCAACCAACACTGTCCAGGTGCAACCCACAGGCACACAGGGTAACACACCAGGGATGGCTGACGGCAAGGGGAGTGTAGGGGTCCAGGCACATGAACACACCATCAGGAGGGGTGAACAGTCATATGGACACACACACACACACACACACACACCAGGCACAAGCGTACATGGGCAGGTGCACAGCAGAGCAGGAACAGACATGTCAAACACACAGATCCACAGACCACCCCACCACCTGTACTGTCCAAGTACGGTGTCGGATGCTGGGCACCCTTGCACCTTGGTGTACAGTACAATGCAGGCATCATCATGCACATGCGCACCTGTGGACAGCAGTTGGCTGGTGTGCAGAGGTTCATGTGTCAGCATGTTGGGCAGGGCACCCACTGGTGCGCACTGCCCACCATGACACACACACATTGCACACAGGGCAGCACCAGATAGGGCCCGCACTGGGAGACAGGTCAGTCATGTTGCACTGTGCCACGCCACCTCGGATGCGTGGGCGGCCCTGCCGTGACCCAGCAGCACTGGCCGGCTGAGCATGGGCCATATGGGGTGGCACCCGATGGACCACCAGGGGTCCCATTGCACGATCGTGACCTTGTCCGCACAGGGGTCTGCAGCATGCCAAACATACCTGACCAGGGGTGCTTGGGATGGCCACATCAGAACCTGGCATCGACAGGCTGGGTATCGCATGACGCCGGGAATGGGGAGTGGAGAGCATACTGTGTGGGATGCGCAGTACAGGGGCACCTGACTGTGTGCCCTATGCAGCCACGACAGCAGTCAATGCCTGGGTCTGCCTGTCAATGGTGGCGGTCACATCCATCCACATTTGGACCATCTCTGCAAGGATCAAAGCATTGTCCCTGCTGTGCCGCTCCACAGCCATGCACAGTGCCTCCACGGATGTTGCAACCCGCCCCTGCTGCTGTACTGATTCCCGCAGCAGGTGGGTGCGTTCGTCAAATGGTCCTGTGCCACATCGGCATCCTGTCCCCCAGGGTATGGAAGGTTCTGATGCTCAACACCCCTTGAGGGTGGGCGCTGTTCACCAGGACCAGGTATGGGCATATCAACGGCGGTGTGCATGTGCCACCACTGGACCCTGTACCCCCAGACCTGGTGGGTGACTGCTGCTGCTGCCTCCAACTGCTGTGCCCCAGGGACCACTCGTTCTACTGCTGTGGCCGCAACAGTGCCAGAGACCTGCACAGCCACTGGTGTTGCCCCACCGGTGCTGACAGGCACAGCCTGGGACTGTGCTGATATGCTGGCACACATGTTGGAACCAGCTAGGGTCCAGGCATGCTGGCCTGCTGTGTGTCCGCCATGGGACACACGTGTCACTGCCCATTGCAGTCCTTGATCACCAATGGTGTAGGTACGCAACAGCCACAGTCACAGCGTGCTGGCATGCTTGCAGGCCAGACTGCTGAGACACAGGCTGTGCACCCCCACACCTGACTCACTGACAACAGAGGTGGCAGCCAGGTGTGCATGCTGGTGCAGTGCATGCTGGCTGGCGACAGAGGTGGATGGACCTCCTCCAACTCTGGCAGGTCTTCCTCACTGCATGGTCCCACCACCACCATCCTCTGCAGATGAACGGATCTGTAACAGAAAGTGAGGACATGTTAGTGCATGTGATCAACCTTCCCCCCAAACACCACCACCATGTCATACCATGCAGTGATGGGCTTCCACCTGTCTGGAATCCACCTCCTGGTACGCCCTCTATAGTACTCCGCTGCATTGATGCAGCCAGTCAGTCCTCAGCCGGGGTCAGCTCCACCACCGCTGGCTGGCCCTGCCTGTGCCAGCGCGTGCTGCCCTGAGGGCTGCCACCTTCTCCTTCACCCTTCTGCGGTCTGTCCCCATTTTCTTTTTGCATTCCTGCATGGAGCGCTGGTGGCTTCCGTGCAGGTTCACTGCCCGAGCTACCCCCTCCCATGCAGCCGCACGGGCCTGAGGGGTGCCCTGCCATCCACTCAGTAGTGGCTCCTCTTCCAGGTAGGCCTGGAAGAGGCCTCTGTCTCTGCCTTGGTGAATGCCGCCTCCTTCGCCCACCATCCTCACCCTCACCTTGGCTCTGCTCGGTCATGTCGGTCTGTATGGGTGGAAGTGACACCTGTCACTGTGCAGTCTACAGTGTTATCCCATGACCATTGGCCAGAACATCACACAGCATGCAACTCACCTCTCACCTGCAGTAACCGAATCTGGCCAGCGCAGCCCAATTTCGCGTATTTATAGTGCAATGCATGCAAATTAGGAGTGGCTCAACTTTAATGACATGCAAATCGCGCCACTGCACCTTTGAATGGCTGATCAGATGATTTGCATGTGTCAGCTGAATATCGCGCCGTTGCGCTTTGTGCAATACAGTTGAGCCGGCTGAGCCAATGGCGCATTTCTGTGACTGTGTAGTACACTGCATTGCGCATGCCCAGGTAGCTTACGCAGGTGTCTGCCACACTGATGACGTACTGTGCACGATCAGCAATTCAGGACACAGCCACCATTGTGCCAGTGGCACTACAGCACTGGGCACCAAATGGCGCTGTGGCACAACTGTGCAATAGTCCACTGTGGCACTGGTACGCCGGTGACCATTTGCGCAGGACATGTAGATGTCCGATGGCACTGTGCGTGGCCTTGCGCCACTGACCTCTGACCTTGTGCCTGACCTTTTCCCCCTGGCGCTGTATGTCTGGCATGTGTACGGCTCTATCGCACTGTTCAGTGACAGCGCGATAGGGAATGGTGGCAATGTACCACGCAGCACTTCCACCTGGGGTTGCCACGCTGTGGAGGGCCATATTGTCTACTATAGCATTAGAGATGGCACGCAGGAGAGCCCCTCAGTGGGGTGCCCTTGAGCTGGCCAACCTTATGGCCACTGTGGAGCCACACTATGGCCCACTGTTTGGTGAGATGCCACTGGACAGGGCCAGGACCCAGGTCTGGCAAGAGGTGGCCACTGACCTGGAGGCAGCCACTGGCCACAGGAGCATGGCTGAACAGTGCAGGCACCGGTATGGGGACCTGAGACGGAGGGAGCTGGAGCTGCTTGCACGTCTGTGGTCGCATGCCAGGAGGGGCGTAGCCTCGCCCAGGTGGGTGGATGTTCATACGCTTAGTATGGTCCATATGGGTACACTGTCTTATGTGTCCAGCACATAGGGAGGGATGGTCTCAGGGTTGGCTGTGGTGGTGTTTACAGGGTATGGGATGGGTGGGTCTGGCTGGGTGGTGGGAACACATTAGGGCAGGGGAATATGCTTTGGTTTGTACTGATGTGTTTCTCCTTTTGTCTCCACAGGCGTGGCGAGTGGAGGAGGAATTTGGAGCAGCAGCAGAGGGTGGGGGACACTGCATGGGGCATGTCGGGGACCAACCCCAACACCAACAATATCCCGATGAGGGTGAGTGCCATGACACCATGATTGCTATTGCATGCTGTGTGACAGGGTGGGAAGCAGGGCATGGCCACCATCCATGGACACCACTGCCATGCACGCGACATGTGACAGTCAGCACTGTCCAGTGGCACTGCATGTCTGGGAGTGCATCAATGGTGGTCCATGCATGCACTGGGCACATGGCTGTGGCACTGCCTGCTCACCGTGACAGCCATGTTACTGCAATGGCTTTGGTTGTGCTGTGCTGGACATGGGCGGTGGGTGTGTGCAGTTGTACACATGGCTGTTGCTGCCTGGTTGGGCATGTCTTGTAGACACGGTCACTGTGGGTGGGTGCACACCATCACAGGAGCGTGGCACATGGCTGTATGCCATGCATAATGGGTGGGCTGCAGGGGGATGGACAGTCACACCCATTGACTCTGATCCCTTATCCTAGGTGTGTGGATACTCCTGTAAATTCAGCAGTCCATCCAGGATCTTGTGCGAGTGGCGCAAGAGTCCCTTGCCATCCTGAGGGATCTTCAGCAGCATGGGGTGAGGAGGAGGAGGTGACCCAGGCAACAGCCCCAGGCAGCAGAGGACCAGGCTGGCCGCCAGTGAATACAGACAACCTCCCCCCTTTGACCAACCCTCACACCCCGCCTTCCCTCTCCCATATGTTCACCCCTGCCCCTTACCCACCCCCACCTTGTTCCTGTCCCTACACCCCATGTTTGTACATAATTGTAAATAGTTGTTATATTTTTTGAATACAGTTATTTTGATATGAATACTGTGGTGGTCTCTGATTTGCAGCTGGCTATAGGTGCTCAGTTGCAGTGGTGTGCATGGCATCTGGGGTGGTTCAGTCATGGGTATGTGTGTGTGTGCGTGGGGCAGTGTCTCTGGTGTGGGAGTGGCTATCAGTCGATATTTGTGGTGTGTGTGTTCTCTCTGCATTGCATTACTGTGTGCAGTGGTCCATGGTGCCTGCTCTGTGTCCATTGTGCCCCTGTCAACCCATCCTTGGCCTGTGCAGCTGACACCCTTGCATGTCTGTGGCCTGCAAGGTCTGCTGCCTTGTCAGTGGTGGCTGTCCCTGCAGGTCATCCACTGTGACTGTCACAATGCTGGGTTGCCTCCTGTCAATGGTGTGGTGCATGTTTGCCTTGGGTGACACTATGGCCTCCGCAGTTGCTGTCCCACCTCCATGCTGTGGCTTGTGTGTATTGCAGGGGCTGTGCACCACTGTCTGTGACTTGTGATCCAGGCATATGCTGGTGGCGTACAGGGCCACAGTTCATGCACAGGTAGGGTGTCACCCCTGTGCCATGAAGGACTGCAGGCTGTGTGTGCACAGTTTTCATGGGCCCACACTGGGGCTTGCTGCCACACTACTGCATTCCTGTGTTAGTGTCCCTGTGGGTATGGGTGTGTTTGCCCCGCACTGTGTTGCATCCAGTGCACTGCATGCTTCCACACACCACTGTGGGTGTCTGTGCTGGCTGCTGTGGCTCATGGTGGGTCTGGCTTATATGGTTCTGTGGTACATGAGGTTGCAGTGTGGCAGTGGGGGTGGTGGTATGCATGGGGATTCCCACAGTGGTGGTCACTGCTCATGGGGGGTGTCTTGGGGTCACGGTGCAGGGTGTGCTGTGCACGGGGGGGCTGCTGTGCCATGGGGTGGTCCGCCCTCCTTGTGTGGCAGTCTCAGCTTGCCGATGGGTGTGCTGGGGCACCATGGCCCAGCTGTGCTTTGTTTGCTTGTCCCCATGGGCCGGTGGATATTCCAGCCCTCCACCAGTTGTGCTGTGCTTGGGGTGTGGGGGTGCATTGTCAGTTCTGCAGTGTGTTCCTGTGCCCATCTGTGGCATGGGTGGTGGGCCCCTACCTACCTCCCTGGTTGTGCAGTTCCATTGCTCTGCTGCTGGGGGCTCCTTGCTTGCGCTTATGGCACCTTCTGGGCTGCTCAGCTGGGTGCCCTTGTTGCGCCATAGCCATCGCCCTGCTCAGCTTCCTTCCTGGTTGCACTATAGCGCAGGTTGTGCGATATTCAGACATTGGCTGGTTGCGCAATTTGGCTTGCTCCATGTTTGAATATCGCATCTATTGCGCATGTGCACAATTGACTTGTGCTTGCTTCTGCTGTTGCGCACTTTTTGGGCGCAGTTTGAATATCTGGCCTAATATTTACATATATATATACATATATACATATATACATATATACATACATATATATATATATATGCATACATATATACATATATATTCAAACATATATATACATACATTCATACATATATATATATATATATACACACACACACATATACCTAAATATATATATACATACTTACATACATACATATACATACATTCATATACATACAGACATAAATACATATACATATATACATAGATAAATATATATAGAAGACAAAGAACCTCTGTGCGGAAACACTGAGGGAAGGGTTACCCCAAGGGGCATTTGGCTGGGAAGCCAAGTTTCAAGAAAATACAAAATCACACATGTCCACACAATGCAAAGCATCATGGGCTGCATATGCAAATCACCACAGAATGTTATGCTGGTTCAACTTTAAGCAGAATTGCATGGTGCTGATTACATACATACATGTATACATACATACATACATATATATATATATACATGCATACATATATACGTATATACATACATACATTCATATATTCATACATACATACATATATACATATAGACATACATACATATATACATACACATGTATATATATATATATATATATATACACACACACATCCATACATATATATATATATACCTAGATACATACACACACACACACATATATATTTATATATATATATATATATATATACATATATATATATACATACATGCATATATACATACATCCATATATATATATAGATACATACAGACATATATACATATATATATATATACACATATACATACATATATATACATGCATATATATACATATATGTATACATGCATGCATAAATATATATATATAGACATACATATATATACACATATATACATTCATTATATATACATACATATATATACATACATACATATATATACACATACCTATATATGTACATACATATATATATATATATATACATACATATATATATACACATATATATATATATACATACATATATACATATATATATATACATACATATATATATACATACATATATATATATATACATATATATATATATTTATATATATATACACATATATATATACATATTTATATATACATACATTCATACATATATACATACATACATATATATACACATACATAAATACATACATATATATACATTCAAATATATATATATATATACACATACATACATATATATTCAAATATATATACATACATATATATATATATACAGACATATATACATATATATACATATATATACATAAATATATACATACATATATATATACATATACACATACATATATACATTCATATAGACATATATATATATATATATATACATATATACATATATATACACATACATACAGACATATATACATACTTATATATACATACATATAGATATATACACATAGTCATACATATATACACATACATATATATATACACATACTTATATATACATACATGTATTGCATACATACATATATATACATACATACATATATACATACATACATATATATATACATATATATACATACATATATACATATACATATATATCTACATATATATACATACATACATATACATGCATACATATATACAAATATACATACATGTATATACATTCATATATACATATATATATATACATATATATATACACATACATATATATATACACATATATATACATATATATATACATATACACACATGTATACATATATATACATACATACATATATATACACATGCATATATATACATACACATATATACATATATATATATATATATATATATATATATATACATTTATATATATATATATATATATTTATATATATATATATACATATATATACATACATATATATACACATATACATATATCGACATATATATATATATGTATAAATACATACATGCATATACATATAGATACATATATATATACATACATATACATATACATATATATGCATACATAAATATATACAGACCTACATACTTATATACATACATACAAACATATATATATACATATATATATATACATACATACATAAATACATACATACATACATATATATATACATATATATAATACATACATATCTATACATACACATATATATACATATCTACTTACATATATATATACGTACATATATGTATACATACATACATATATATATATACACATATACATATATACATACATACTCACATATTTACATACATACATACACCTATATATATATTTAGATATACATACATAGATATATACATATATGTATATATACATACATATATGTATACATACATATATATATACATACATGCTTACATACATACATACTTATATACGTATATGTACATATTCATGGCAAAAAACTCAGTTTAATGCATCAGTTAGGGTTGTTCCACAGCGACAAAAGTGAGGAAATTCGATGTTAGGGTTGAAAACCCTAACTCTGAATTCACCCCCCAGCACCACACACACACACATGCAAGTATGGAGGAGGACCAGGTCAACACAGCCAATGACAGACATCCAGCAGCAGGTGATATAAATAAACAATTGTCTAAATGTACTACGAGACATCCCCACCCACCTCACCAGGTACTGCATGCTCAGTCGAGATCAACAGCAAAACTGAGGCCATGTACACCAAATGTACACATCCCTGTTTGCAACTGCACACAACGTACCACACTTACTAGTTGCATGGCCTTACCTACCAATGCCCGACATCACACCACAACTGGTACTGTGCCATTAGTCAATATAAATGCTAAAAGTGCATGATCACACTTGTAGAAAGGTTTTAACACTAGTGAGTATATATTAATTAAGAGAAGTACATAAATTAACTGCAAGACACTAGCATGCTCAAGATAAAAGTAGTGTTACATTTAGTATTTGATTTTCATAGTACATTTACTGCAACTGATTACTGAAGATAGAGATGCTGATGTAAATGTGTGGAAAAGTGTAGCCTGTTCAATGCTGTGAAATTCGTACTGCCAGTATCAGATGCATTCTGATGATGAAGCTGTACTGCTAATGTACATACATACAACTTCAGTGTGTTTCAATACAAAAAAAGGAGTAAGTATTCTTTATAAGAAACAATGTAATTCCATGGATCAGGCCAAGCAACTTCTAAATATCATAAGACTACTGAGCCAAGAATTACATGCCTGTGTCAGAGATGTCTATACAATAGATTTTTCTGTAGGCACTTACTCAGTATGTTTTACCTGATAAAGACAATCTCATTGCATCTGTGATGATGGACTTATTCAAATAGTGATACATTTACTATTGTTGCAATGAGTGATCTATGCTACCTATGTACACAGCATCATTTTTTTAACAGTTGTCTCATACTCAGGCTGTATATCTAGTGTTTGGGTTTGACACAGTTCTGTCACTGATGCTATCAAAGTGATAACTATGTTATTTGTGGAACAACAGGAATCAAATAGGCATAGTGTGGATATAAACACAATGGCCCAGATATTCAAACTGCTCCCAAAATGTGCGCAACAGCAGGAGCAAGCACAATTCAATTGCGCATTTGCGCAACAGACACGATATTCAAACATGGAGCAAAACAAATTGCGCAAGCAGCCAATGTCCGAATATCGCACAAACCGCGCCATAGCGCAACCAGGAAGGGGAAGCTGGCAGAGAGGTTGCGCCCTTAGCATGCATCAAGGCTAGCCCAGCTGAGCAGTCCAGAGGTGCCATAGCTAAGCAGAGCCCCCACCCCAGCAGAGCAATGGAACTGCATAACCAGGGAGGCAGGCTGGGGCCCACCGCCAGCCATGCCACACATGGGCACAGGAACACACTGCAGAACCAACAAGACACCTGCACACCCCAAGCACAGCACCACTGGGGGTGGGACGGATGATCCACTGGCCCATGGGGACAAGCCAACAAAGCACAGCAGGGCCATGACACCCCAGCACAACCACTGGCAGGCTGAGACTGCCACACACAGGGGGTTGACAACCACAGTGCACATCAGCCCCTCGTCTGCACAGCACACCCTGCACCATGACCCCAAGACACCACCCATGTGCAGTGACTGTCACTGCAGTAAACACCATGCATCCCCCCTGGCACACGTCAACCTCATGTAGCATAGAACCATACAAGCCAGACCCACCCTGTGCACCCAGCAGTGGGTGGCAGCAGATGGCAAGACCAACAGAAAGTCACTGCCACACTGAAGACATCTCCCCATGCACACACACACACACGCACACACACACATACCCAGGACCATACCACCCCAGATGGCATGCACACCACTGCAACTGAGCAACCATAGCCAGCTGCAAATCAGAGACCATCACAGTATTCATAACAAAATATATGTATATTTCAAAATAGAAAGTAGAACAAGAACAAAACTATTTACAAGAGCGGGGGGTCGGGGTACAAGGTAGGTGGGCAAGGGTAGGGGTGAACAACTGGGAGAGGGAAGGCAGGTGGGAGGGATGGGTGAAGTGGGAAGGATGCCTGTCTAAGGCCCAGCAGGCTGGTCCTCTGCTGCCTGGTGCCGCCTCGCTGGCTGTGCTGGCCACCGGAGCCGGCGGCGCTGGATGTCCTGGAGTATGTCACAGTTCTCAAGGGACATCCGGGTCAGCTGGTGGAGGGCACACTCCATCCTGCATAGGACGATGAGGCCTAGGAAAAGGGAACACAGTCAATGGCTGTGACTGTCCACAACCATGAACACCACCCAACCTGCAAGGCATATAGCCCAATGTCCCGCACCTGTGATGGTATGCACCCACCCACAGTGACCATGCACATGACATGACCAACCAGGCGGCACCAGCTATGTGCACCACTGCACACACACACGCCCATGTCCATCAAGCAGCACAAACAAGGCTGTCAAGGACGGCAATGTGGTGGGATGCCAGTTCCACAGCCATGTGCCCAGTGCATGCATGGACCACCAGTGATGCACACACAGACATGCAGTGACACTGGACAGTGATGACTGTCGCCTGTGTCGGGCATGGTTGTGTTGTCCATGGCTGGTGGTCATGCCCACCCCCTCCAGCATGCAATAGCATCCATGATGTAATGATACTCACACTCAGCAAGCAGCTGTGGCTGCTGCTGCTGTGGCCCACCCCTCGCAGCACCACCATCCGCCACCTGGGCCCTCCTCAGCCCGTGCCCGCATCCTCTCTGCCAGGCCTGTGGGAGACAAATGTTGAGAAAACATCAGTGTGACTCCAAAGCAGACTGCCCCCTGCCCCAGTGAGTGTGCCTGCCCACACAGCCAGACCCATGCACCTCACACCTGCACACACTGACACTGCCAACCATGGCAGAGCCATCCCCCATGCACAGCCACCAAAACAGTCACACCCCTATGGAGAATACAGGTGCATAGATGGTACACCCACCTGGCCTAGGCACAACGCCCCTCCTGGCACGTGACCGTAGGTGTTGCAGCACATCTGGCTCCCTCCTGCGGAGGTCACTGAACCTGTGCTGGCACTGCTCTGCAGACTGGCACCATCCTGTGACCTTCACCAGGTCAGTGGCCACCTGCAGCCAGACCTGGGTGCGAGCCATGGTGAGGGGCTCCTCCCCATACAGTGCCCCATAGTGGGGCTCAACCAGGGCCACCAGGTTGGCCACCTCCACTGGGCTCCATTGGGGCACTCTCCTGCATGCCATGGTTGGAGTTTTACAGCAGGCAATATGGCGCCCCACAGCGTGGCAACCCCACCTGGAAATGTTGTGCAATAGACCACCATAGGTTCCAATCGCGCTGTTCGTACAGCCCCACCGGTTCACATAGCGCTGTCACCAAACAGCACAATAGGGCCGTACACATGGCAGCTGAACAGCGCCAGGGGGCAAAGGTCGGACACCAGGTCAGGGATCTATGACGCAAGGCCACGCACAGCACCATCTGACTTCTACACATCCTGCGCGACTGATCACCTGTGTGCCAGTGCCACAGTGGACTATTGGCGCAGTAGGCCATGCCGCGCCATGGTGCCCAGTGCTGCAGTGCCACCTCTGGCACAATGGTGGCTATGGCCTGAATTCCGATCGTGCACAGCACATCATCAGCGCAGTAGATGCTCGCGAAGCTACCTGGGCATGCGCAATGCAGTGTACCACACAGTCCCAGATCTGCGCCATTGGCTCAGCCGACCAACCAGACAAGTGGTGTTAATGGCGCTGATATTCAGCCGACACATGCAAATCATCTGATCAGCCATTCAAAGGACAGTGGTGCAATTTGCATCTCATTACAGTTGCTCCACCCTAATTTGCACGCATTGCACCATAAATGTGCGACATTGGGCTGCGCTGGCCAGATTCGGTTACTGCAGGTGAGAGGTGGGTTGCATGCTGTGGGATGTTCTGGACAATGGGCATGGGATAATGCTGTAGACTGCACAGTGACAGGTGTCCACTTCTACCTATACAGACTGGCCATGACCGAGCAGAGCCAAGGGAGAGGCTGAGGATGGTGGGCTAAGGAGGAGGAGGCCCAACTTCACCACAGCAGAGACAGAGGCCCTTCCAGGCCTACCTGGAGGAGGAGTCACTACTGAGTGGACGGCGGGCACCCTCAGGCCCGGTGTGGCTGCATGGGAGGTAGCCTGAGGTGAACCTGCATGGAAGCCACCAGCGCCCATGCAGGAATGCAAAAAGAAGATTGGGAGAGACCGCAGGAGGGTGAAGGAGAAGGTGGCAGCCCTCAGGGCGGCACGTGCTGGCACTGGCGGGGGCCAGCCAGTGGTGGTGAGGCTGACCCCAGCTGAGGACCGACTGGCTGCATCAATGCAGTGCAGTGCTATTGAGGGCATACCAGGAGGTGGATTCCAGACAGGTGGAAGCCCATCACTGCACGGTATGACATGGTGGTGGTTTTGGGGGGGAGGTTGTTCACATGCACTCACATGTCCTCTCTTTCTGTTACAGATCCTGTTCATCTTCAGGAGATGGTGGTGGTGGTCCAGACAGTGAGGATGACCTGCTGGACATGGAGGAGGGTTCATCCACCCCTGTCACCAGCCAGCATGCACTGCACCAGCATGCATGCTGGGCTGCCAACCTGGTGTCGGTGAGTCGGGTGTGGGGGGTGCACAGCCTGTGTCTCAGCAGTCTGGCATGCAAGCATGCCAGCACGCTGTGACTGTGGCTGTAGCACGTACCTGCACCATTGATGATGCAAGGATTGCAGTGGGCAGTGACGTGTGTGTCCCATGACGGACACACAGCAGACCAGCACATGCCCCTGGGCCTAGCTGGTTCCAACGTGTGTGCCAGCATGTCGGCACAGTCCCAGGCTGTGCCTGTCAGCACCGTGGGGCAGCACTGGTGGCTGTGCAGGTGTCTGCACTGTTGCGCCACAGTAGTGGAACGAGTGGTCCCTGGGCACAGCAGTTGAGGCAGCAGCAGTCACCCACCAGGTCTGGGGGGTACAGTGTCCAGTGGTGGCATGCCCACCGCCCTTTAATATGCCCATTCCTGGTCCTGGTGAACAGCGCCCACCCTCAAGGGGTGTTGAGCATCAGGACCTTCCACACCCTGGGGGACAGGATGCTATTGTGGCAGAGTACCCATTTGAAGAGCATACCTGACTGCTGCAGGAATCAGTACAGCAGCAAAGGCAGGTTGCAACGTCTGTGGAGGCACTGTGTGCGGCTGTGGAGCGGCACAGCAGGGACTGTGCTCTGGACCATGCAGAGATGGTCCATATGCAGATGGATGTGACCGCTGCCATTGACAGGCAGACCTAGGCATTGGTCGCTGTTGTGGCTGCATTGGGCACACATGCAGGTGCTCCTGTACCGCGCACCCCACACAGCACACTCTCCACCCCCGCTCCTAAAGCCGTGGCGACACCACCTGTCGACGCCGGTTCTGCTGTGGGCATCCTAAGCACCCCGGTGGGTATGTTTGGCATCCTACAGACCTCACTGGCGGACAAGGTCGCGATCGCCAGCAGTGGGACCCCTGGTGTCCATCGGTGCCACCCCTATGTGGCCCCTGCTCAGCCTGCTGTGCTGTTGGGTCACGGTGGCCACCCACGATCCGCGGTGGCTGTGGAATGGTGCAACATGACTGACCTGTTCCCCAGTGTGGGCCCTGTCTGGTGCTGCCCTGTGCACTGTGGTGACTATGGTGGCAGTGCACTGGTGGGTGCCCTGCCCATCACGCCTGACATAATGACCACCTGCACACCATCCCGACTGCTGTCCACAGGTGCGTGTGCATGATGATGCCTGCATTGTACTGTACATCGCGGTGCAAGGGTGCCCAGCATCTGCACACATGTGCTTGGACAGTACAGGTGGTGGTGTGTGGTCTGTGGATCTGTGTGTTTGCCATGTCTGTTCCTGCTCTGTTATGCACCTGCCCATGTACGCCGGTACCTGGTGTGTTGTGTGTGTGTGTCCATATGACTGTTCGCCTCCCTGATGGTGTGTGCTTATGTGCCTGGTCCTTCCACTTTGTCGCCATGCACCCCTGGTGTGTTACTCTGTGTGCCTGTGGGTTGCGCCAGGACAGTGTTGTTTGCACATGGCCCCTTGACTTATCTGGTTGTAGTATAATGTCCTCCGCGTGATGGTGTCCCGTGCAGCTGGGCCTGCCGATTAGTCGGGGTCCCGCCGTCCAGTGGGGCTTTCATCACCATCAACACTGGTGCTACTGGCGCCCCATCGCTGTCCCCCTTCAACCTGTATGGCTATCCTGTTGCAGTCAGCTGGTCAAGGTGCAAGATACAACAGGCTGGGAACATCCCACAAGCCTTTGAGGGCTGTACTGTAGGGCACCGCCGGAGGTGTCTAGGCATCGGAAGCGTGCCTTGAGCATCCCAAACACCGCTCAATGATGCTGGGCGTATGCATGTGCCTCATTATAGTGTTGCTGCTGCGATGGGGTCATGGGGGCGCCAGTACGGTTGTGTGAGCAGCCAGGGACAGAGGGGTATCCGCTGTCACCTGTATGGAGATAGTGGAGAGCAGTCTCATGTTCAGGTCCATATTGCCTATATCCCTGTGTGCCACTACCATGGCACCTGGTATTCCCACCCTTGCCCCGAGTTTGCATTTCTACATGTACTCACCCACTAGATGGCCTGTGGGGATGTCCCACTCTCGAATCGATGGCACAGTGTGGACTGATGCCATAGCTGATCATGTGCCTGCCAGGGTGTGTGCACAGACATTGATTATACGCCCAGTGGCATCACACACCACCTGGCAGCTGACACTGTGCCTTTCAGTTCCATATGCGCCTCATCGGGGCCAAGTGGCATGCGAATGGCCACATGGGTGCAGTCTATGGCCCCTAGCATGCTAGGCATACGTGCTACCCTGTGGAATGCCTGCATGTTTGCTGTACGCCCTGCTGTGGTGCTGGGGAAATGGATGTGCTCTGCAGCATGTGGCAGCAGTGCGCTGAGGAACTGGGCGAGGATGCGTGATGTGGCCGATTCTGTGATGCCTGTGGTGTCCCCTGTTGGCCTCTGGAAGGTGCCCGTGGTGAGCAGGCACATGCAGGCTGTCACCTTGGTCTCCACTGACAGAGCATGACTCCATCGTGAGGGTGCCTGCATCACATCACTGCACAGCTCACAGAGCCGCCTCCAGTATTGCCCTGTTCAGGCGGTACTGGGCCCACAATCTCACATCTGTGTACAACTCAAAGCTGATGCGGCACGGCATGCCTGCTGGGGTGTCCAACTGCATGGGCCCATCCACGGCCACGCCCCCTGCACCTTGCATTCTCACCTCTCATTACAGCTTCTGTGGAAGCTGCCACTGTCCATCTCCTGGCTTGTGACCCCTGGCTGATGTTTGCTCTGTTACCCCCACTGTCCTGACTGCTATTTCCACTGCACTGGCACTCCTCGCTGGCCTCTGCAGCCTATGGCCCACACTGCTTCCCTTTGCCTGCCCTGGCCTGTCACTGTCTGTCTTCTCTCTCTTCCCCAGTTGGCATCCCTGTGGTGTTCTTGCACCCTTCCTTGAGCCTTTTTATTTGGCTCATTCTCGCTGGGGCGCAACTTCCGGTTGTTCCGTTGTTACGCATTGACGCAAGTCTTGGATATCACATTGCGCTTTTATGCATGGATCCACCCCTTCAGCTGGCGCATGCCGCCATTTGCATTGCACTGTTGCTCAGCATGTTTTCAGTGGCGCAACTGCCTCCCTGCTGAATATCGCAGAATGGTGCACTTTTGACTGGCGCAGGTGTAACCCTATTGGCGCATGGCTAACCCTTTGAATATCCCACCCAATGTATTTTAGTGATATAAGACTCTAGGTTATGTAAAATGGTCTGTTAATCACCTTCATGATCTGATGGGCACAAGGTGTAGCTGAGTGCTACATGCCCTAGAGGGTGATTAACTTACCATTAACATAACACCTGGGAGTGCCTTATTGCTATTATAATAAAAATTGTTTTTAAATTGTGCTAAACCTGTCTTCATCATATGATTAAGCTGTACATGTATGTTTATGAAAGATTTACATATGGCTGATAGAATGTTTACAAACAATCAGAATACTTTGTTTCTCAGACCCTTTATAATTAGTATTGATTTAACTGACAATGGATAACTGTTCTAGGACATCAAGGGTTATTGGTCTATCATTGAGTCCGTCAGTTATAATCACACTCAAGGTCTGATGACTGTAATGATGAAAGTTACACCGTTCACCTTAATGAGTTCATATTCACAGCCATTCCACAGTAAATAGACAGAGTATGCTGTAACTGGCATGACACTGTGTTGCAAAACTCCTGCAGTGCCTAGCATAGGTACAGTATCTAGTCATAAAGAGAATGAAGCAATAAGGCATGACCAACGCTTATGTTAAATGGTTTAGCAATCACCATATAGGGTTTAAATGTTGAATGACACACAGCCAAGTGCCACATTTTGCTAGAGAGTAATAAACTGACCATTAACATAATACTTGGGAGTGGCTTATTCCTATAATTATAAAACTGTTTTTTTAAACAACATAAAAGCATGTTCATGGTATGGTCATGCTCTACATGTATGTAAATAAAACTACATAAGGCTGTTACAATGTTTTCAGTAAATTACAAAGCTGCATTTCAAACCCTTGTTATAATCAGAGATATTATACCCAAACTGCTTGGTTTTGTTCAACCTCATTGCTCATGTGGGCCACCACATGTGGTGTTGTCTCGTCGTAAGCATCGGGTAGGTAAGGCCATGCAACTACTAAGTGTGGTACATTGCAGCTGCAATCAGGGATGTGTACGCTTGTGTACATGGCCTCAGTTTTGCTTGTTGATCTCCACTGAGCATGCAGTACCTGGTGAGGTGGGTGGGATGCTGTGAGTACATTTAGACAATTGTTTGTTATTTCTATCACCTGCTGCTGGATGTCTGTCATTGGCTGTGTTGACTTGGTCCTCCCCATACTTGTATGTGTGTGTGTGCTGGTGGGAATTGGAGTTAGGGTTTTCAGCCCAACATCGATTTCTCACTTTGTCGCTGTGGAACAACCCCTAACTGATACATTAAATGGAGTTTTTTGCCATGAATATCCTGTCTTTTTTCAGAACTATTATCACTATAGTACATGATTTATAGTTGTAAGAATACTGCACATACATACCAAAAATTTTCCAAGATCAGGAATACTTCAAGTCTTGTAGTAGTATTTACTGTTATTTATAGTAACAGTACTTCATTGTAAATCATATTGTTTTTATATAACTCTATTCATTGTAATTTTTCATTATTCCATTTTGTATTTTTTATGTAATAGTGTCTTACTCTTTTTCTTTGTGAGCACATATGTAAAGAAAAAGATATACATAAGTAAAAGAGTATATGACATGAGATGGATACCATTAGTTCATCTAGTGAACAAATGGATATGTTACCATAGTAACTTGTCATTTTATAGACATGGGCCCAGATATTCAAACTGCGCTCAAAAGTAGCGCAACAGCAGGAGCAAGCACAAACCAGTTGTGCAAATGCGCAACAGGTGCGATATTCAAACATGGAGCAGAGCAAATTGCGCAAGCAACCAACGCCTGAATATTGCATACTGCGCCATCAAGAACCAGGAAGGAGAAGCTGAGCTAAAATGTTGCGCCATGGCGCAATTCAGGGAAGCTTAGCTGAGCATTCCAGAGCTGCCATAGTGCAAGCACAGCCCCCAGAGCAATGGAACTGCACATCCAGGGAGGCAGGCTAGTCTACCACCAGCCATGCACACATGGGCACAGGAACACACTGCAGAACCCACACCACACCTGCACACCCCAAGCACAGCACCACTGGGGTGGACTTGATGATCCACGGCCCATGGGGACAAGCCAACAAAGCATAGCAGAGCCCTGACACCCAGCACAACCACTGGCAGGCGGAGAGTGCCACACACAGGGGTTGACAACCACAGTGCACATCAGCCCTCTGTATGCACAGTACACCTCTGCACTGTGACCCCAAGATATCACCCATGTGCAGTGACTGGCACTGCAGGAAACCAAGCAGTCCCCCAGCACACGTCAGCCCTGCAACACAGAAGGTTACAAGCCAGACAAGACACCCTGTGCACCCAGCAGTGGTGGGGCAGATGGCAAGACCAACTCGAAAGCCACTGCCATGCTGGAGATACCTCCATGCACACACACACACACGCACTCCAGGACCATACCAGCCCAGATGGCATGTACACCACTGAAACTGAGCAACCATAGCCAGCTGCAAATCAGAGACCAACACAGTAATCATATCAAAATATAAATGTATTAGAAAATGTAATTACAAATCCACAACAACATAACTGTTTACAAGAGGGGAGGGGCAAGGTAGGGGTAGGCAAGGTGGGGATGAAGAACTGGAGAGAAGCAGGGCGGAGGATGGGTGGCGGAAGGGGAATCCGGCCTACACCTTGGAGGCTGGTCCTCTGTCGCTTGCTGTTTTGTGTATGGCTGTGCCGCCTGCACTCTGGGCGGCGCTGCATGTTGCTGAGGATGGTCCTGTTGTCCACGGAGACCTGGGTGAGCTGCTGCAATGCTCGCTCGATCCTCCGGAGCACAATGAGGCCTAGGAAAATGGGAACACAGTCAATGGCTGTGACTCACCACAACCCTGAACACCACCCAACCGGTGTCATATAGCCCATCGTCCCGCACCTGTGATGGTATACACCCACCCACAGTGAACATGCACATGGCCATCACAAACAGGCGGCACCAGCTATAAGCACGACCATCGCCTACATACACTTTCTCTACGCTAATCACAGTACAAACTAGGCTGGCAAGTGATGTGGCAACGTGGTGCGATGCCAGTTACACAGCTATGTGTCCAGTGCATGCCTGGACCACCAGTGACGATACACAGACGCAGAGGTGATACTGTACAGTGATGCACGCCACTGTGTCATGTTTCATACATGGATACATAGACAGTGTCGGCAGATATGGGCCTATGGGCCACCCAGTCTGGCCATTTGACCTTGTAAGTTCACTCTGTTTTCCTATAACTCTGTTGCACTCACCCCTGACCTCCAGAATTCCTTTATGGCTATCCCGTCATTCTTAAATCCTGTGACCAAGTCAGCCCCCACCACTCCTCTGGCAGGGTGTTCCACCTTGTCCACCACCCGTTCTATGAAGAAATTCTTCTCATGTTTCCTCGAATCGTCTCCCCTCCATCTTCATCCCATGCCTCTAGTCCTGGAACATCTTTTACGCTTAAAATAGTGTTTCCTGCACTTGTTCCCCTGTAGATACTTGTATGTCCCCATCATATCCCCTCTCCTCCTCTCCTCCAGGAGTACATGTTCAGTTCCTTCAACCTGTCTTCATAGGACATGTGATGCAAACCATGCACCATCCGTGTTGCCTCCTCTCAACCCTCTCTACTCATCATGTCCATAATGGGTATGGTCTCAGAACTGTACACTGTACTCCAGGTGGGCCTCACCAGTGTCTTATAGTGGAATTATGACCCCTTCCTGCATGGTTGTTGTGCATGACAGGAGTCTTGCCCCAGCATACAATAGCATCCATGAAGCAATGTCTCACTTCTCAGCAGCTGGCTAGCTCTGCTGCTGCTGATGCTGCTGGGGCAACACCCCCCGCACCCCGGCATCACCCACGCCACCACCACCCTGTGTCATAGATTCCGCCCACAGGGACATATGCTGAGACAAACATCAGTGTGACTCAAAAGAGAGTGCCCCTGCCCCAGTGAGACTGCCTGTCCACACAGCCATAACATCCACCACAGCTGCACACTGACAGCCAACGTGTCCCGAGCCAGCTATGCAACCACTCAGCACACACACCCCCACAGAATATAGGTGTAGATGGCACTCACCTGGCCTAGGCACTCGCCCGCCTGGCATGCCACGCAGCCGCGACAAAAATGGCTCCTCCGGGAGGTCACTGTACCGTGCCGCACTGCCAGCAGACCGCCCGCCAGTGACCTCCACCAGATCGTGCCACTTGCTGCCAGCGAGGTCCGGCACTGGTGAGGCACTCACCATACAGACCATCATAGTGTGGCTCAACCAGGGCCACGGTTGGCACTTCAATCTGGCTCCAGGACACCGCCTCCTCCCATGGCACCAACTTTACAGCAGGCAACATGGTGCCTGCCGCGCCAGAACCCCCGTGAGCGCTGCAATAAACCACAGGCTCAATCGCACTGTTCAACGGCGTCACTTCACGGCGCTGTCACAGAAAGCCAATAGGACGTACACGGCATGCCAACAGTGCCAGGGGCAGAGGCATACACAAGGTCATGGAACACGCAGGCTACGACAGCGCCACCGGACGAATAGCATCCTGCCGACTGGAGCCGTGCACCAGTGCCACAATGGACTATCGCGCGGTAGCGCCACAGCGCCTACAGTGCCCGAACAGGGCGCCACTGGCACAATGATGGCCATGGCCTGAATCGCCATCGTGCTCAACGGGTCTGCAGCATGATAGACGTGCAAAGCTGTCTGGGCATGCAATGCAGTAGCACACACACAAACCTGCGTATTGGTCAGCCAGACCTTCGTGTGCGCAAAAGCGCAATACGCGATATTCAACCGACATATGCAATCATTCGACCAGCCATTCAGACTCCAGTGCGGATTAGCATGTCATTAGAGATACACCTCATTTGCATGTATTTAAAAAACACGACAGTGGGTTGTGCTGGCCGATTTGGTTAACAGGTGAAGGTGAGTTACATGCTGTGATGCTCAGGACAATGTCATGGGCGGAGGATGATAAAGGCTGAGGGGCTGAGCATGAAAACGCAAGAGGGACAAGAACTCCTCTATCAGGATCTCCGCACCGGAGAGGAAACGTGAGGGGCTTCCGCCCCCCACACGGCAGCTATGCTCATGAAATGCTGTCGACTCACAGTGACAGGTGTCACTTCACCCATACAGATCACCATGACTGACCAGACAAGCTGAGGGTGTGGACGGCGGCAGGGGAGGCCGAACTTCACGGCGGCAGAGACGGAGCCCCTTCAGGCTACCTGGAGGATGAGCCACTGACAGGTGGAGGGCACCCTCAGGAACATGCAACTGCATGAGGGGTAGAAGAAGACCAACCTGCAGCAGCCAACGCGCCCATGCAGGAATGCAAGAAGAGATGGGACTGACCGTGGAGGCTGAAGGAGATGGTGGCAGCCTTCAGGCGGCATGCTGGCACTGGTGGGGGCCCACCAGTGGTGTGCAACCGACCCTACAGAGGAGACACTGGTCACAGCCACAGCCAAGTGCCATTGCAGGCGCACCAGGCGAGGATTCCAGACAGTGGGCCCATCACTGCATGGTATGACATGGTGGTGCTGTTGGGGGCTAAGGTTCACGCACTACGTACTCTTTCTGTTACAGATCCTGTTCGCCTTCAGGAGACGGTGGTAGTCCAACAGTGATGCAGCCTGCTGGACGCGGAGAGGGACCATCCATCTCCACACCAGCCCGCAGGCACTGCAGCAACATGCATGCTGGGCCAACAACCCGCGCGACACGGCAGAGGTGCACAGCCTGTGTCTCAACAGTCTGGCATGGGTATGCCAGCATGCTGTGCCTAACGCAGTGGCAGCACCCGCCATTGATGACAGCAGGCCTGCATGGGCAGTGATAGGTGGTGTGTCCATGACGAACACATAGCAGCCAGCAGCGCCTGGACTTCCTGTTCACACTTGTAACAGCATGCTGGCACAGTCCCAGGCTGTGCCTCACCGCACCGGTGGGGCAACACCGGTGGCTGTGGGTGTCAGCACTGCTGTCAGCAGGAGATGGACAGGTGGACCAGGGGCTCAGCAGTTGAGGCAGCAGCAGTCGACACCAGATGAAAGTACGTGTCATGCAGTGGCACGCCCCGCCTGATCCGCCCAACCAGTCTGGCACAGCGCCCCCTCAAGAGTACAGTACCAGACCACCCCACCAGGGGTCACGATGACTTGGGGCACGTACAGTGGATGTACACCCGCCTGCTGGGACTCGGTACAGCTTCAGGGCAGGTGCAAGGTCCGTGGAGCACTGTCTGTGTCCGTGAGTAGCATAGCAGGGAGTGCTCAGACTGAGCGAGCTGGTCCTTACGCGGACGGATGTGACCGCTGCCATTGACAGGCTGACCAAGCAGTGGTCTGTCACAGATGCATTGGCCATACCGTGCCCCTGCCACACACCCCACGGTGCTCTCCACCCGTTCGGTCGCGCGACACCAGGCCAGCCGACGCGGTGCTGTGGCATCCGAGCACCCCAGTAAGTTTGTTCAACGGGATACAAACCCTGCGCGGTGCGCACAAGCGATGGGAACCCTGGTGGCAACAGCCACCCCGTAACCCCTGCTCAGCTGCCAGGGCTACACAGTGGCGGAGCTGCCCACGATCCGCAGGGCCGCGACATGCTACCTGATGAGCTGTCTCCAGCGGGCCCGCCGATGCTGCCCACCGTGTGCACGGGGCCACGGTGGGAACGCACTGCTGGGTGCTCTACCATGCTGACACGGACCACTGCACTCTCCCAACTGCTGTCCACAGGTGACGTGCATGATGATGCCACCATTGCACTGTACACCAAGGCAGGGTGCCCAGGTCCTGACACACGATTTGTACCGGACAGTGTGTGGCAGGTGCTGTGTGTTAGAAATGTCGCTTCTGAGTGAAGGCGTCCATGCATGCTGCCTGGTGTGTGTGTGTCCATATGAGTGTCACCTCTCATGGTGTGTATACTGGAACCTCAACCCCTGACCTCATGCACGGTGTGTTCCCCTGTGTGCCTGTGGTGCGCATGACAGTGCTGCCTGCACATGTCCCTTGACTTACCTGTGTTGGGCGAGTGTCTTCTGCAATGGTGTCCAGTGCAGCTGGGCCTGCCCGGGTCAGTCGGGGGTCCCTCCATCCTGGGGGCTGCTCATCACCAACATCACCGCCGCCACTGGTGTCCCATCGTCCTCTTGACCTGCGGCTATCCATGGTCTTTGGCCATGTTGCAGAGATGCAGGAAGCGAATATCCACAGGCCTTTTGGGCTGTACTGTAGGGCTCTGCCGGAGATGTCCAGGCACCGAGCGTGCCTTGAGCAACCCAAACACCCGCCTATGATGTTACGTGCGGCATATTCAAATTACCATAGCGCCAGGGGTGGGGCACCGCACAGTGTGAGCAGCCAGGGGCGGAGGTATCCAGTCACCTGTGTGAGATAGTGAGACCAGGCGGATCGGAGTCCACCCCACATCCCTGTGTGCCACCACGCCGGCACCGTGCCACATCCCACCCTTGCCCAGAGTTTGCATTCATACATGCCAACTACCCACTAGATGACCCGTGGGGATGTCCCTACCGAATCATGGCACAGCAGACCAGCGCCATATGAAGGCACTGCGCTCTGCCAGGTGTGTGGCAGACATTGATACGCCCAGTGTGCTAATCACACACCACCTGGCAGTTGACACTGAAAACCCTTTCGTCTGTATATGCTCATCAGCCGGGGCCAGGTAGCGCATGAATGGCCACATGGTGCAGTCTATGGCCCCTAGCACCAGGCAGATGTGCTACCCTGTGGAACTCCTGGCATGCTTGTTACGCTCTGCCACGGTGTTGGGGAAATGGATATAATTCGTGAGCATGAGGTGTTGCGAGGAATTGGGTGAGGATGTGTGACGGCGCAACTGGGTAATGCCTGTGGTGTCCCTGTTGGCCTCGGAAGGTGCCCGTGGCAACAGGCTACTGCACGAGCTGTCACCTTGGTCTCACGACAGAGCATGACTCACGTGAGGGTGCCTGCATCACATCACTGCACAGCTCGCAGAGCCATCTCAGTATTACCCTGTTCAGGTGGTACCGGCCCACAATCTCGACGTCTGTGCACAGCTCGAGCTGATGCGGGCACAATACCACCTGTCGGGGCATACCCCGGACGGGCCCTCAGCACCCGTCCCCCCTGCAGCATGGTGGTCTCACCCCCTCATTACAGCTTCCATGAGGAAGCTGGCACTGTCCATCTCCCTGGCTTCTGCCCCCGGCTGCTGTTCCTAAAGGCTACCCATGCCCCCACTGCTCCTTCCACTGCACTGGCACCCCCCCACTGGCCTCTCTGTCCTCCTGGACCCACTGTCCCTCTCTGCCCTTCAGCTCATGCTCTCTCTCTCTCTCTCTCTGTCTCTCTCCCCAGTTTGCAGCCTGCTAGGGTTCTTGCGCCCTTCCTTGAGCCTTTTATTTTGGCTCAATTCTGCTGCTAACATGACTTCCGGCTGAGCCACTCTTGCGCGTGCGCAAGTGTTCGAAACTATCGCATTGGCGCACTTTATGCATGGACCACCTCCGCCGCGCATGCCTTCATTTCCATTGCGCTGTTGCTCAGCATGTTTTTGGTGGTGCAACTGGCCCCTTCTGAATATCGCAGAATGGCGCATTTTTGGAGTTACGCATGGTGCAACCCTTTTGAATATCTGGGCCATTGGGTTTACAACCAACTGAGATGGTGGCACCAATCATGTGAAGAGAGGTGGAAGAGGCTTGCTGGTACTGAATAGATAACTTTGCTGTGAGTACACAAAAACACCACGATGTAACAGCATTCAATTAGATACTAATCAATACAATCACACAGTAATTGTTGTCATACACCAACACAGAAATGTCACTGTTGTACTAGCAGGCACATACTCATCTTCATCATGATACACATACACGCATACTGTAGCACTAGGTCTGAAACTAACAACAGTGTACCCACGAACTAAGTGTAAGGTAGCATTGTCACACATCTCAGTTACTTCTATGGAGAATCACAACTGTAATACCACAATAGTGTGGTATGATCTTTAGGCAAATGAGAAAATAACAGTTGTGTAAATCTTGTTTTCAAGTATTGTAAATAAACATCCCCAGTACACAATAACACACCATACACAAGAGAGTATGAATTAACTATAAAAATATTTAAGATGTTTAAAATCAAACGCAAACAAAAATATATTTTTTATAAAACCATAAAAAAATATATATTTACAAGTATATAAAAACAAATGAAAAAATACTTATTAAAGTGTGTATTGCTTTCATACACAAATAAATATGTTATAAAATAAAGTTTTTTTACATAGATAAGAAAAAAATGAATTCTTAAAGTCCTTTGTTAACAAAATGCAAGTCTTTGGCCAAGACTTGCGAGATGTATGCACTGCTTGAGGCAATCCAAGGTGGAAACTGGATTCTGATATGGAGGCGCAGCGAAGTGGAAGCTGTTGCACCCTCCAGAGGAGATACCGACTACTGTGAAGGTGGTCAGTTTGGCCCAGGAAGCTTAATGAGGAACAGCTGGTGGCGGGTGGAGGCAAACACTCGGTACTCGCCACAGTTGCCGCCAGCCACTCATGCATGACAGGCTCGAGCACGAGGTTGACTGCTGTTGCGCCTCCAAGAAGGATGGGCATTTTACGCTTCGCCTTTCTGGCGAGCGCAATATTGTCTTTTTCGCAGACTGCAACCTGCCAGCACGAGCTGCTCATAGCAGCGGCAGTGGCCAGTACATCTTCTCAATCGCCGCACCCTACAAAGATTCAAAAAAAAAATAATCAATACACAAGACAAAGAAAACAGTTATGATTTTCAATTATTTAACTTCAAAGATTTCCTAGGTACTGCAATATCATAAATGCATTAATTTGGCACTTATGATAATATTTTGAAGTCTGATGCTAAACTATTTTGTTATGTTATTTGTGTCTCTATAATACTTTATTAACTATATAATCTAATGAGCTGACAGCATCAAAAAACTTATAGTAACATGTCATTTCCAATCCTATTCTTCTATTTTATTGACTAGACATAAATATTCACTATGTACATACTTTTGCATAATCAACAGTATAGTACCATACAGTTGAAATAGATCCTCATCAAGTGTGAGAATTGTTACTTACCTTGTCTGCTCATAACGCCTAGTCATCTGTGCAACAAACGCAACTACTTTTATACGAACAGTATCACAATATACTTTAAATGTGTACATAATCATGGTCACTTTCATGATTGTTTGAAAAGAAAGAGCTTTTGAGCCTTATTTCAGGCCCTCAACAAACAAAAATGTTTTAAATAATTAAGTTACTGATATTACATTCATTCAGCAAAACACCATTAACAAGCTGTCATGTAGAATAATCATAGACTTAAATTGTGGGAATTGTCTACAACAGGAAAATATTAATAATTATGTCTTCCAGAACACACCCTATATGTCCACACAATAGCCTACATATTTACATATCTACAGCAAAAATGCACTCCACAAACACGCCAGAGATCTTCAAGTACATAAATAACAGATTTTAAGGTAGCATCACTACAAGATATTCAGACAACTAACCTAAAACTTCAACTAGAGTATGGGAAAATCTAGCCAAAATAAGCAGATTTAATTCATTAGTGCAGTGTTGGATGCCCGTAATGTGTATGATTACTGTGCTGTAGCACAGACACAGGCTAAAAGTGTTCAAGACATGATGGCAAAGCAGTGTTAAGCTCTTAAATGTACTATCTGACATTATGAAATAAACAATTATCAGTGCCGATTGTTGCTTTGCTATCATTGGCATTGATAGTGTAATACTCATAAAGTTTGTAACTGATGCCAACCCACCCGCACCCTGCAGAGGATGACAGGCATTACTGTGTCCCTCTGGCTGTTAGATATTGCAGGCCAGAAAAACATGTTGGTCATGCTGTAACAAAAAACAGCTGTACAGTACATTAGGAGGTGAGAAGTAAATTACAGTGTTAAAAATTTGGTATATAAATACTCAACATTTTCAAACCTACCACAGTGCTTGGGAAATATCAAATATATGATTGCAATGATAGAATGTAATGCTCATCTGACACCAAGGGCCAGATATTCAAAACTTTGCACCGGGCAAAAATCGTTTGCGCAGGTTTAGCACGGGATTAGCCCGGGTCTGCTATATTCAAAAGGCCAAATAGCGCGGGCAAACTGCATTAGCGCTGGGCAAGATTATAATGTATGCAAGGGGCAAACTGACATGAATACAGGTGCAATGCTATAGTCAGTGACTAGCGCTGCGCTAAGTGGTTTTGCGCGACTTAGTGCGACACTTAGCGTGGTGCAAATTACCGCCCAGGAAAAGCTTGTCTTAACCATGGGCAATCATCTTTGCGTGACACTTTGGCTTTGCGCGGTGTTTGCGCGGGTTTAGCTCGGGTTTTGCGTGACTCTAACAAATAAATATGACACATAGATAAAGCCAAACTTAGAGGAAGCATGCTGCTAACCGATGGCATCACAGTGATGCCATCATCTGCCACCAGTCCCAGCCATGCCAGGCAGTAAATGGTGACCCTGCCGCCAGTGGACAGCATGGCAGTGTGGCCATACAGCACACACCTGCAGACCACACATCTGTGGACACAAACATGCCAGCATACACATGCAGCACTGTGGGCATGGAGGATGTTGAGGGGAGCATGTATTGGTGGCGAGGCTGTGCCACAGACCAAGTGTGGCCACAAGGCTGGGACACATCATGCAGTGCTCATGGGCCAGTATTGGGAATACTCCCAACACTAGTGTGCCTTTCGGATAATATATGCCCCCCCGGCCACATGCTACCACAGCTGTACAACTGCCACAGCACACAAAGCCAGAAATGTACATGTCACTGTGAGCATCCCATGCCACAGGTACAGCATCTGTGGGTCACACAACAGTGTAACAGTAATGTCCACTGTCAGTAAACATCTGCAGGTTGGGCCTGTCACTGTGTACAGTGCAGTCAGCATCACTGCCCTCACACCATAGGCAGTGCTGTGTCCCTCACACTACTGGCCCCTTGCTACTGTAGTAGCCTGCTGTGCACTGTAGCATGCCCTACAGTGTGATAGTTGCAGGCAGCACCACCACCACCTGTGCCTATGCTGTCTTGTCCCCGGTACAATATGCTATGCTATGCTGTACTGTTTACATGTAGCCTGCAGCTATCATCGTGCACTGCCAGACTGACCACAGGTGGAGCTGCGGTTGATCTGGTCAGCCCCTGTACTTCTAGACTGACCACAGGTGGCTCTGTGGGACCCTGCAAGTGCGGGCAAACTGCATGCAAATCAGGGTATAATGAGATGCTAATCTGGTTGTTTGCCCAGAGACTGCCTAAGTAGGCTCATTTGCATGGCACTTTTGAATATGGCACATTTTAGCTCTGGGCAAACGTGTTTGCCCTGGGCTAACTGCTTAGCTCCGTGCGTGCGGTGCTAATGGTACGAGGTATAATATACAGTTTTGAATACTGTTCTTTCACATCTGCTGCTTCCTGCAGCTGTACTGAGTCCATGCATTTACTGGCACACACATTGGCCATGTATTTCTTCTGTACCTGCCCTCACGTTGCTGTACACTGTGTTGTTGTTGTGGGTTGCACTTCCTGGTTGCTTTATTCAGTGCTGTCTTATTCCTGGGCTATTTTTGCCCTGCACTTCCAGACCAGTTTGCCCAGCTTCCTTAGCCTGCAATATTCAGCAGGATTAGCACCGGGCTATTTCCATTTCAATATAGCTTGCTCTGTGCTCCGGGCTACGTTTGCCCACCAGGCAGTGCTAATTTAGCCCCTGGGCAAAGTTTTGAATATCTGGCCCCAAATGTTTTAAATAGCCATATTAGGACCTTTGCTTACATACAGTCTCACTGTTATTTCCTCACACTGTACCAAGAAGTGATTTCACACACCACCCACGCCATCATATAGTGAAAGTGTGAAAACACAATTTGGACAGTATTGGTGAAAATTTAAAGTGTACCAGTGTGTGGCAGAAGGCCTTGCAGTGTTGAAACATTTTGCAATGTGATGTGTCTGGGCCAATATTTAACAGAGTTTCGCTACTCAACAACTCATTTTAATAGCACCCACCCAGTCACAGCCAGTGTATGATGTACTGGAACTTGCACCACTGCAATTGCTCAGACTACTGCATTTAACATGTGGTGAGACAACTTCCATAGTGCCATGTACAAATGTGCGATATTCATAGTGTGCTATGCAAACAGTCCCATAATTCACTCCATTATACATTTAATGAACATTCCCTCAGTTCATTATCACCTTTAAAAATCCACACATGTCACAGTGCACTGAAGATCATCACACTGCACTGTAGAGGTAAGTATGAGCTTGGGAAGGGTGAAGAGAGACACATTGCACAGCAATTGGGTTCAACTGGGAAGAGGGGTCATCAAGACTAGAAGGCACATTTTGAACTTTAACATTGGGAAAAAACCAAAAAGCATAATTGGACACTTTTTGTGTTGCAGACCATTTAGGTCACTAGGATATCCTCCCAGCATGGTGTCTCTTTTTGGGGCTTGGGTATCTGTAGTCATCAATGCATTGCCACCCTTCTAAGCTGACAGCACAAATAAAGTCAATAATGGCAACAGGGATTGGCCCCCCAGCAAACAAAGATAGTGGTAGTGGGTTGCTACCAAAGGGGTATTGCGCACACCCCTCACAATTAACCATTCTGAGTGAGTATGCCAACAGACAGTGGGCTCCCCCTGTCATCACACTAAAACAGCAAGGTGTAGTTATCAACAGGAGGATTGAGCACCACCAATGTTGACAACCGTAGGCTACTTGCTAACATGCAGATAATAGCAGCAAGCATATAACCAAATGGTGTACTGAGTATGATAAGCTTTGCTGAAATTGAAGTAGAGCTTTGCTTACAAATGCAGAATGATTGCGTAACCCAGTATGCAGCTACTGATGTGTAACCTGCATTCACCCAAGACCATCACAGCCCCAAATCAGCACACTCCTAACATGTTGCTGTGCAGCTGCAGCAAGGCAATATAAAAAAAAAGTTTAGACTATCGTAAAATCACATGATTAATTACACACCTGGTGAACTGAAACACAATAATAATAACATACATTCTAAGTTCACAGTACTGTGGGCCTGCATCTTGCTTGGAAACATTTTCAGATTTCACTTACGTGGTGAGCTGGCGCCAGCCTCCTGCTTCACCTCCACTGTTTCTACATCGTCAGCTTCCCCGGGCTTTATAAAAGCAAACAAGTAAAAAAATGATCACATTAATAGATGAAATATCAAGCTAAAAGTCTTTTTATTTAAAACGTTAATTTCTAACACTGCATTATTGTGTACAACTATCATATGAACACATGTCTCTTTACTAAAACAGCTATCTGTTCAGCTAGATGTATGTTCTTAACTCAGTATTGCATGCATACAACTCTTCTCATCTGCAGAAAGCCACACAAAGTTGAAATAATGAAACCATGTGTCTGTCTTCTTCCAAGACAAATGTCCATCCAATCCTGAACAGACTTAATATAAGAAATCCAGATTTTTCTGGTGCTTCCCTAAGAATGTTTGTCCAATTACATTTTCACAGAAAGAAAACACAGAAATAAATTATTTATAGTATACAGTGCAGAACAAGCAGTGCCTACCCATTGATGGCAATACTCAAAACAATGTGATAATCAATATTTCTTTCTGTTAAACATTCTAGCAACTTTATGTGTATCTTTCATTTACATACATGTAGATATAACCATATGATGACCCCCTTTTAAACAGTTTGACAAAATGTGTTGTTATAATAGCAAGAACGCAAACATACGTATCATGTTACTCTTCACTTAATCACCCTCTACCTGAATATGGCAGTTGTTTATGTCTTATTAAACATATTACCCCTACAGGGCTATTAACACACATTTACAAACATGTAGACAGTCTCTATACTGTCCATTTACATTGCCAGCAGATATAGAAATAATAAGTTAATAAGCATCTGGGAGCATGTGGTAATCAGCAACCGATAATTATACAGCACACTAGTGAATACCAGTGAGACACCATCAACATTACAATTGGTAATCAATTACTCATTGTACATGAAACTCCACCACCAAAAGTAGCAGAGGACAAGAGATCCCCCCAGAACATCACATGGAATGACAAGTACCCCTATGGACATACATCCATTGTCACATACATGAAAAATAGTATCCCACTCACATGTGTAGTAACAGCACTTTCTCATGCTGGTGTGGGATCTTGTTCCATGCTGCTACTGCACATTCGCTAGAGTTGGTTACCACCTTTTAAAAGTATTTTGCGTCAGAAGAACCCCTCGTTTCTTATTTGTAAACACCATAAAATATTTGGAATACCATTCTCTTATGCATTAACAGTTTTTGACAATGCCAATGTTAAAAATGTATGGTTCAGAACAACGCTCCCAGTAAATGCATGTGCTTAGTATGGAAATGCTTACAGAGCATTGAGATTTTAAGGCGGTACACCAGTAATGGGAATAGTTTGTTAATTATGAAATTTGGTAACCTGATCACTTTTTCTTTTATTTGGAGGCATTCTACAGTCACCTCTTTACAATTTTGTAGTTGTAGATTGTCAGATGGAAATTTAGCAGGAACCAAGGGGCAAAGCTGACAGTTCACCTTTAAGTGTTGTCTGTTGCCAGATGAGAGACTGCCTCTTTCTTCCTTGTACGGAATGATTAAAAAAATGCTTTCAACCCACTCAACAACTAAAAAGAATACATGCATGATTCAAATAATACTTAATCAGTAAAGACCTTTTTAAAAAAATACAGCATAAACTTCTGCAGCTAACACATAACATTATTTTCTAATACAGACCAATGACATAGTACAATTATTTATATCACACTCTTACCATCAGACTCAATAACAATGACACTTTCTGTGTCCGACTGACCACCCTCCACAGCTTCACGCTGTGCCGGTACTACCTCACGAGAAGCCGGGGGTTCTGGCGTGAAACAGAAAAAAAAATATATGTAAGTGGTTGATGTGAATAACATTACATTTTTCAAATACTTGCAACAACAGTAAATCAGGCACCACATAGATAACATTCTTCTGATTATACAGAGCACAAGCATTGTGCTACATATTACAATAACAATTACAATTGATCTAAAATATTTTTTGAAGGCCTACAGCAGTGCTCTAAATGAAGATTGTTGGTTTATACACAACCATGTCACTGTTATTTATCTGTCCCCAACAATACTTTTACACATCGAGCATGTATGTTTGCAGTGAAACTGTAACAACACATTCTACCCAAGTTCTGAACAATGACAGCTGTACTGTTCATAAAGAACTGTGAAAACATTTAATAGTGCTAATCTGTACTGAAAACATAATAAAGTGCTGAACTTCGAACCATACGTAGAAAGTCCACAATGTTCAGTCATAACAGATATGCAGAAAACTACAAAAAGTAAGTATCTATCACATTATACAGATAATCAACATTTTCTCAGTTCATGGTTTCTTTTCAAAAGAGCAAACGTGTTTCTGTTCCAGCAAACATAATCATGCCGAAATTCAGATTTAACTATGGCATGAGAGGGGTAATTCCTGGGAATACAAAAGGTAAGGTGGACTGCTAAGGACAACAGGAGAGTGTACCAGTGATGTCTCTCCCAGTCTGCAGTAATGAGAATGTATGACCCACTGACCTAGGTATGGGAAGATGGCAATCGTTTCCACTGTTAGGGAAGCAAGTACTACTACTGCCAGCCATTTTGTGAACACCCTTGGAGCACAGGTAGACCAAACCGCATTCTCTGAATTAGTAACGGCCTGAGCCCACCTCGAACCTGACCTATTTTCAATGGGACCTTGTTATGAAAATATATAAATACCCAATCTGTACTGTGTGTGGCTGAGGGCACATAAGACAGTGGAATCAACAGCGCATTGACCACCTCCCACCAACTATATGATAACTTGTCATGCTGATGTAGGCACCCACTGTAGCATGTGGATTTTTGTGTGGGGGGGCCCATCACACCATTGTCTACATAGTCTGTGATTGGTGGGGCACCACACACACTATTGATATGTACATGTCTACGTGTCTGTGTCTGTCTGTGTGTAGCACACAGGACACACCACCAGTCAATATTGTATTACTGCTCACTGAAAATACTTCCCCCTTTTAACTGTACACCAATGCATTTTGGACTTGTGATAGACAGCTGCAGCACACACATAAAACTGCAAACACACCTGCAAATACAGTGTCTGAATTGGAATAGGTGTGGAACAACTATGAAGTGTCATATGATGCCACTATGTTTGTTGCACATGTGTGCAAATTAACTTTTAATACATACACAGTATTACAGAGTTACAAGTTTCATACCACTACATTACAGTGAATAAACAGTTACATATTGTTCTCTACCAACATACCATAATAGGAAGTGTGTATATGTATGGATGTACTATTTCTGGTACGGCTATGTCACTAAGGTGTGGCTTGTGACTGAACAACAGCACAGTAAATAAATACAACACTTAATCTACATGTTTTCATAGTACATCCTTACATATAGTATTAAGTATTATAAAAAGGGTGTGAGAAATAGAGCTTTCTGATTGGTTGCAAGCATTCTATTAGCCGTATGTTAATCTTTGATTAACATACATGTAGAGACTAATCAGATGCTAAACAAGGTTGAACACTATTTACAAAACATTTTTATAATAATACCAATAAGGCAGGCTCAGGGTTTATATTAATGGTCACTTAATCACCCCACTGTTGTTGCACACATACCATACTGTTACAACTACAATACTGTAAGACCACAGTGAATGCTACATTCACTTAACATACTCAAACTATATAAAAATGTTTACACATAACAACATCACACAATTGTGAACTAACAGCAACAGGGTAAATTGGTATTGCTGCCTCCCCACTATTCTAACATACCATCCCACAATATTAATATTACAAATCCATATATGTGCCATGTGTGTGAGTGATACATGCAGTTGATCTATTTTTTGACCACATTTATATGGTTCTGAGAAGAACCTTTGTGTATACTGTAATATTTGCTCAAACAGTCTGATAATCTTAAAGGACTTTGAGGATTCCATCTCGAAGGTCTCCCAGAAAATGGCAATTGCCAGCATGCAAGAAATGTACACCGTCTGGTAGGAATAGCCAATCATTACAGTATTTTATTTCGGGGTGATGTATTGTATACATTCCATGCATGCGTAGAAAAGCAGTTATTTGTACATTAACTTTTCTGTGAGCTCTGTCAATCAGATACATATGATGTTCTGCTTGCCAGACCCTACGCTCTGTAATATCTGAAAACATGATAATACAGGCAGGCAACATAGACATGATAGAAGCAAGGTCCAATTTTGCCTCTGTAACTAAATCTATCCAGCGTTTTGAGCCCAAATCATTGCCTCCAAGATGTATTAGCAGTATGTCAGGAGGAGAGTGAGTTCTCAAAAGTCTGTGCATGGTTGGCATAAGATGTTCCCATCTCATGCCACCATGACCAAACCATCTTACATAGCAATTGGGGAGCTGCAGGTCCCCTCCCAAAATTACTATGAACTGCAAACTCAGCTGCTCGTCTTACGAAACTGCTTCCAACTATCCACAAAGTCCTTTTGCTATTTTCTGCCGTTCTAAGTTTTAACACTCAGAACTGTACAGAGAGCAACAAAGAAAGTCAGTGTTCACCCTGCAGTGACCAGGCAGTACTGAAAATAAAACTGATATTTTCCCTCCTTATTTCAAGCTAGCTTCAGTGGGCTGACACATAACACACAAATCAAAAAATAAACATTCCCTGCTGCTCTGGCTTCATTAACCAATCTAAGTGATGCAGTCAGTATTACTAGACTTATGTTCCAGCTAAAATCTGCAAACATTGAGAAGTGGAAAAATGCATCCTTTTCATAGGCAGTTTTAAACAATTACAACAGCAGAAACATGTCTGATTGGTTCCATTTTCTTCTAGGGCTCCACGTGCACCTTCCTATCTCCCTCTATTTGCAGCTGTATCTGTGCAAGTTAGTACAAAAATGCTATCTGACTTTAAACTCTTTTCTCTAAATAATACAGCATGTTAGATAATAACAAGTTACATAATGAGATTCAGCATATAAAAACGTTATAATTACTGATGCGCGCTTTTTCCCATAGGGAAACCCAGTTATAATTTGCCGTTATAACCAGCTGCCCTGGTTATAACGGCAAACACGCGCTGGGTTTCCCTTGGAGCACGCATGCGCCACTTATCCGGTCCTCCTTCAGTGTACGCGATGGTTGGAACATCGCCCCATCGCACTCGCGGTGAATATTTTTTTTTAATTACAAACAAAAATCTCTTCCTCTAATCACTGGCAGGGAAAACCAAACAGAAAATATTTAAACGTACATCTGGTTTCCCTGCCAGCACGCGAGAGCCAGCAGATCTCTTCACCTCTTTGTACCGGAAGCATTCCACAGCTCAGCAACTCCTCTTCGCTGGTAAGCTTAAAAATAATAGCATACATGTTGTGACTTAAAAATTAACTATTCAATGTAAATGGTCAGACCACGGACCACAACAGCACAGACTCCTGAGCAGTCTGTCACTGCCTGACCGCCAGTCACGCCTGATTTTTTTACAATTGCTGAGGCGAAAAGCGCGGGCCAGCAATTATAAAAAACAAATATGGGGTGGTGTGTAAACTCGATTTTACACACACCTCGTTAACAAGGATACATTTCCATAAACCCTCGGGCTACGCCCTCGGGTTTATGTAGCATCCACAACTCGAGTGTGTGTAAAATCTCGTTACACACACCACCCCATATATTATTCTCTATTTGATTAATAGTATTTACATGTTGTTATCAGTTTTTTTAATACTAGAAAAATTTATTTTAAAATAGACTGTACTTACAGTTCTGAAACTGCTCTCTCTCAGCAATATCTAAAATGGCTCCTGTTGACTTCTTCTTCAGTGTTGTCCGTCTCTGATTGGTTGTCGGACATGGCCTGACAAATCTTAAATTACATTAGTAGAGCCAGCTGTCAGTCAAACACACTGAATTCTGATTTGATAATGAATGTATTTGCCACTCCCAAGTGTTAGATTCACTTTACTGCCGAATGTACGAAAGTAAATTTGCAACACTTTCGCAAGCATGAAAGTAAAATTTGCAAAAGTGTCGCAGTTCGACAGTATTCCTGGCCATACTGTCGAATGTGCGACAGTAACATTTGCGACACTTTCGTATGCACGAAAGTACTTTTTGCGACACTTTCGTGCATACGACAGTAATTTTCCAAGACTATATATTGCCACAATTTCAGATTTTATGGCAAAATAGCTCAATTTTCAATAATAAACACATTGGGCTGGATATTCAAAAGGGTTGCGCCATTGCACAATAGGGTTGTGCATGCGCAAGTCTGAAAGTGCGCCATTCTGCGATATTCAGCAGGAGGCAGTTGCGCCACCGAAAACAGGCTGAGCAACAGCGCAATGCAAATGAAGGCATGTGCAACTGAAGGGGGTGGATCCCTGCATAAAGAGCGCAATGCGATATTCAAAAGGTTGCGCAATGCGCAATAGCGGAACAGCCGGAAGTTGCGCCACAGCGGAAATGAGCCAAAATAAAAAGGCTCAAGGAAGAGGCACAAGAACACTACAGGGATGCCAAGTGAGACAGACAGAGAGAGACAGACAGTGACAGTCCAGAACAGGGCAGGCAAGGGAAGTTGTGTGGGCCATAGGCTGCAGAGGCCAGCGGGGGTACCCGGTACAGTGGAGGTAGCAGTCAGGACAGCGGGGGTAACAGAGCAACATCAGCCAGGGGGGTCACAAGCCAGGGAGATGGACAGTGCCAGCTTCCACATGGAAGCTGTAATGAGGGGGGTGAGAATGCATGCTGCAGGGGGACGTGGCCGTGGAAGGGCCCGTCGGCAGTACGCCCCCAACAGGCAGTACCGTGCCCGCATCAGCTTTGAGCTGTACACAGATGTAGAGATCGTGGGCCGGTACCACCTGAACAGGGCAATACTGAGATGGCTCTGTGAGCTGTGCAGTGATGTGATGCAGGCACCCTCACGACGGAGTCACGCTCTGTCGGTGGAGACCAAGGTGACAGCCTGCATGTGCCTGCTCACCACGGGCACCTTCCAGAGGCTGACAGGGGACACCACAGGCATCACACAGTCAGCCACATCATGCATCCTCACCCAATTCCTCAGCGCACTGCTGCCACATGCTGTGGAGCACATCCAGTTCCCCAGCACCATGGCAGAGTGTACAGCAAACATGCAGGAGTTCCACAGGGTAGCACGTATGCCTGGTGTGCTAGGGGCCATAGACTGCACCCATGTGGCCATTCGCACGCCACCTGGCCCCGATGGGGCCGCATATAGGAACAGGAAGGGCTATTCCAGTGTCAACTGCCAGGTGGTGTGTGATGCCACTGGGCGCATAATCAATGTCTGTGCCACACACCCTGGTGGAGCACATGATGCCTTTATATGGTATCAGTCCACATTGTGCCATCGATTCGAGAGTGGGGACATCCCCACAGGCCTTCTAGTGGGTGAGTATGCATGTAGGAATTGCAAACGTGGGCCAAGGGTGGGAATGCCACAGGTGCTATGGTAGTGGCACACAGGGATATTGGCAATATGGACCTGAACATGATACTCATCTCCACCATCTCCACACAGGTGACAGCGGATACCCACTCCATCCCTGGCTGCTCACACCATACCGGCGCCCCATGACCCCATCGCAGCAACGCTATAATGAAGCGCATGCCGCCACACGCAACATCATCGAGCGGGTGTTTGGGATGCTCAAGGCATGCTTCCGATACCTAGACACCTCCTGCGGTGCCCTACAGTACAGCCCCTCAAAGGCTTGTGGGATATTCCTGGCCTGTTGTATCCTGCACAACATGGCCAAAGACTGTGGGATAGCCATTCAGGTTGAGGAGGGGGACAGCGATGGGGACACCAGCGGCGCCGGTGATGATGGTGATGAGCAGCCCCCCCTTGGACAGCGGGACCCCCAACTGATCCAGCAGGCCCAGCTGCACCGGGACACCATCACGGAGGAGCATTATGCACGACACAGGTAAGTCAAGGGGCCATATGCAACCAACACTGTCCTGGCACAACCCACAGGCACACAGAGTAACACACCAGGGGTGCATGATGGCAAGGGGAGTGGAAGGGACCAGGCACACAAACACACCATCAGGGAGGGGTGAACAGTCATATGGACACATACACACACACACACACACCAGGCACAAAGCATACATGGGCAGGTGCACAGCAGAGCAGGAACAGACATGGCAAACACACAGATCTACAGACCACACCCACCACCTGTACTGTCCAAGTACGTGTGTCAGATGCTGGGCGCCCTTGCATCTTGGTGTACAGTACAATGCAGGCATCATCATGCACATGCACCTGTGGACAGCAGTTGGGATGGTGTGCAGGTGGTCCGTATGTCGGCATGATGTGCAGGGCACCCACCAGTGCACTGTCCACCATGATGCACATTGCACACAGGGCAGCACCAGACAGGGCCCGCACTGGGAGACAGGTCAGTCATGTTGCACTGTTCCACGGCCACCGCGGATGCATGAGGGTGGCCCCGCCGTGACCCAACAGCACTGGCAGGCTGAGCAGGGGCCACATGGGGTGGCACCGATGGACCACCAGGGGTCCCACTGCGTGATTGTGACCTTGTCCGCACTGGGGTCTGTAGTATGCCAAACATACCTGCACCAGGGGTGCTCAGGATGCCCACAGCAGAACCCAGCATCGACAGGCTGGGTGTTGCACGACACCGGGAATGGGGAGTGGAGAGCGTACTGTGTGGGGTGCGTGGTACAGGGGCACCTGCTTGTGTGCCCAATGCAGCCACGACAGCGACCAATGCCTGGGTTTGTCTGTCAATGACGGCGGTCACATCCATCTGCATATGGACCATCTCTGCAAGGATCAGAGCACAGTCCCTGCTGTGCTGCTCCACAGCCACGCACAGTGCCTCCATGGACGTTGCAACCCGCCTTTGCTGCTGTACAGATTCCTGCAGCAGGTGGGTGTGCTCTTCAAATGGGTACTGTGCCACAATGGCATCCTGTCCCCCAGGGTATGGAAGGTCCTGATGCTCAACACCCCTTGAGGGTGGGCGCTGTTCACCAGGACCAGGAATGGGCATATCAAAGGGCGGTGGGCATGAGCCACCGCTGGACACTGTACCCCCAGACCTGGTGGGTGACTGCTGCTGCTGCCCCTCCAACCGCTGTGCCCCAGGGACCACTCGTTCCACTGCTGTGGCCGCAACAGTGCCAGACACCTGCACAGCCACCGGTGCTGCCCCACCAGTGCTGACAGGCACAGCTTGGGACTGTGCCGACATGCTGGCACACACGTTGGAACCAGCTAGGCCCAGGGGCACATGCTGGCCTGCTGTGTGTCCATCATGAGACACACACATGTGTCTGCCCATTGCAGACCTTGCATCATCAATGGTGCAGGTACGTGCTACAGCCACAGTCACAGCGTGCTGGCATGCTTGCATGCCAGACTGCTGAGACACAGGCTGTGCATCCCCCACACCTGACTCACCGACAACAGAGTTGGCAGCCCGGCGTGCATGCTGGTGCAGTGCATGCTGGCTGGTGACAAAGGTGGATGGACCCTTCTCCAACTCCAGCAGGTCTTCCTCACTGCCTGGACCCACCACCACCATCCCCTGAAGACGAACAGGATCTGTAACAGAAAGTGAGGACATATGAGTGCATGTGAACAACCTTCCCCCCCAACACCACCACCATGTCATACCATGCAGTGATGGGCTTCCACCTGTCTGGAATTCACCTCCTGGTACGCCCTCAATAGCACTCCACTGTATTGATGCAGCCAGTCGGTCCTCAGCCGGGGTCAGCTCTGCCACCGCTGGCTGGCCCCCGCCTGTGCCAGCTCATGCCGCTCTGAGGGCTGCCACCTTCTCCTTCACCCTCCTGCGGTCTGTCCCCATCTTCTTTTTGCATTCCTGCATGGAGCACTGGTGGCTTCCATGCAGGTTCACTGCCCGAGCTACCCCCTCCCATGCAGCCACATGGGCCTGAGGGGTGCCCCGCCATCCACTCAGTAGTGGCTCCTCCTCCAGGTAGGCCTGGAAGAGGGCCTCTGTCTCCGCTGTGGTGAAGTTAGGCCTTCTCCTCCGCCCACCATCCTCACCCTCACCTTGGCTCTGCTCGGTCATGTCGATCTGTATGGGTGGAAGTGGACACCTGTCACTGTGCAGTCTACAGCATTATCCCATGACCATTGTACAGAACATCACACAGCATGCAACCCACCTCTCACCTGCAGTAACCGAATCTGGCCAGCACAGCCCAATGTCGCACATTTATAGTGCAATGCATACAAATTAGGAGTGGAGCAACTGTAATGAGATGCAAATCGCACCACTGCGCCTTTGAATGGCTGATCAGATGATTTGCATGTGTCGGCTGAATATCGCGCTGTTGCACTTTGCGCAATACGGTTGAGCCGGCTGAGCCAATGGCGCATATCTTTGACTGTGTGGTACACTACATTGCGCATGCCCAGGTAGCTTACGCAGGTGTCTGCTACACTGATGACGTGCTGTGCGCGATTGGAAATTCAGGCCATGGCCACCATTGTGCCAATGGCGCTACAGCGCTGGTCACCATGTGGCGCAGTGGCAGTACTGCACAATAGTCCACTGTGGCACTGGCACGCAGGTGTCCAATCGCGCAGGACATGTGGACATCCGATGGCGCTGTGCGTGGCCTTGCGCCACTGACCCATGACCTTGTGCACGACCTTTGCCCCTGGTGCTGTATGTCTGGCATGTGATGCGGCTCCCTATCGTGCTGTTTGGTGACAGCACGATGTGGACCAAGCGCTGTCCGAACAGCGCGATAGGCAGTGATGGAGTTGTATTGCGCAACATTTCCACGTGGGGTTGCCGCACTGCGGAGCGCCATATTGCCACTGTACATTTTGAAAATGGCACGCAGGAGAGCACTACAATGGGGGGCTTTGGAGTTAGCCAACCTGGTGGCTGTGGTGGAGCCCCACTATGGCTCACTGTTTGAGGGTGTGCCCCTGCAGGTGCCACGCACCCATGTGTGGCAGCAGGTCGCCACTGCCCTGGAGCAGGCCACCAGGTGGAGGAGGACCCCTGAACAGTGCAGGCACTGCTACGGCAACCTGCAGAAGAGGGAGCGTGCTCTGCTTGCATGCCTCAGGTTGCGTGCCAGGAGGGGCACTGTGCCCAGGCCAGGTGGGTGTGCTGTGTATGCACCGGTATTGTCTGCATGGGTGACTGTGTAATGTAATCTGTGCATGGGGTGGGTTGGGCTGTGGTTTGCTGTGAGGGTGTTTGCAGGTGTGTGCTGTTTGGGTCTGGATGTGTGGGCAGGCACACTCAATGGGGCAAGGGGCTGTCTGCTTTGGGATCTCACTGATGTTTTTCTCTTCCTTTGTCTCCCACAGGCATGGAGGAGCAGAGGCAGGCACAGGCTGAGGCATGGGATGGCGGTGCCAGGGTGGCTGGCGGAGGAGGGGTGCCACAGCCACAGCCACAGCAGCAGGTGCAGCCACAGCACCTGATGCAGCAGCTTGATGAGGGTGAGTGTCATTACATCATGGATGCTATTGCATGCTGTGGGGGGCACGGCCACCATCCATGGACAACACTGCCATGCACGCGATGTGTGACAGTCAGCACTGTCCAGTGGCACTGCATGTCTGTGAGTGCATCACTGGTGGTCCATGCATGCACTGGGCACATGGCTGTGGCACTGACTTCCCACCATGTAGCCATGTCACTGGACAGCCTTGCTTGTGCTGTGCTGGTCTGGGCGGTGTGTGTGTGCAGTGGCATGCATGGCTGTTGCTGCCTGGTTGGGCAAGTCTTGCACGGTCACTGTGGTGGGTGCAGTCCATCACAGGAGCGGGCACTTGGCTGTATGCCATGCATGATGGGTGGGCTTCAGGGATATGGACAGTCACAGCCATTGACTCTGATCCCTTGTCCTAGGTGTCCGGATCCTGCACCGCATTGAGAGGTCGAGCGCGGCTGATACAGGCGGCGCGGATTCCACGTCATCCCGCCGGGACCTACAGCAACATGGTCTGAGGTGCAGGAGGAGGCCCTGGGCCCAGCACCAGGCGGCAGGAGAGCAGGCTGGCAGGCAGTAGCTGCCCATCACCTCACCCCACCTTCCCTCTCCTGGTTGTTCACCCCTGCCCCTTACCCACCCCTACCTTGCACCCATACCCTCACCCCTGTTTTGTATATTTGTACATAGTTATAGTTGTTGTTCTTCTTATTCTTGTTATATTTGTAATATATATTTTGATATGAATACTGTGGTGGTCTCTGATTTGCAGCTGGCTATAGGTGCTCAGTTGCAGTGGTGTGCATGGCATCTGGGTGGTATAGTCATGGGTATGTGTGTGTGTGTGTGTGGGAGGTGTCTCTGTGTGGGAGTGGCTTTCAGTCAGTATTGCCATGTGCTGCCACCCACTGCTGGGTGCTCATGGTGGCTCTGGCTTGTATGGTTCTGTGGTACACGAGGTTGCAGTGTGATGGGGGCCTGGGGATTCCTGCAGTGCTGGTCACTGCTCATGGGTGGTGTCTTGGGGTCACAGTGCAGGGTATGCTGTGCACATGGGGGGCTGCTGGACACTGGGGTGATCTGCCCCCTTTGTGTGGCAGTCTCAGCTTGCCAGTGGGTGTGCTGCAGTAACACAGCCAGGATGTGCTTTCTTTGCTTGTCCCCATGGGCTGGTTGATATTCCGTCCCTCCCCCAGTTATGCTGTTCTTGGGGTGTGGGGGTGCATTGTTAGTTCTGCAGTGTGTCCCTGTGCCCATCTGTGGCATGGGTGGTGGGCCTCTGCCTACCTCCCTGGTTGTGCTGTTCCATTGCTATGCTGCTGGGGGTGTCATTGCTTGCCCTATGGGCCTCTGGACTGCTCAGCTGGGCTGGCCTTGTTGCGCTATGGCACATCGTATCTGCTCAGCTTCCCCTTCCTGGTTGCGCTATGGCGCATCATATCTGCTCAGCTTCCCCTCCCTGGTTGCGCTATGGCGCAGTTTGTGCGATATTCAGACGTTGGCTGCTTGCGCAGTGGCCTTGCTCCATGTTTGAATATCCGAAAATTCTGCTTATGTCGCCAGTGACTACACTTGCTCTGCTGTTGCTGCACTTTAGGCAGTTTGAATATCCGCCCATTATGGCCTGCGAGGCTGCTCAACTCACCGCGCTTCAGATATTAAACATTTGCAAGGTTCCGTGCATAACAACTGCGCAACGCAGAGTTGTAAAACAGTTATTTGTTGTGATTTTTGCACCCAAATGTAAACATAGCATTTTAAGACCTCTGCTCATGAACAGTGTCACTCTGATTTTATACATTTGTACCATATAGTCATTTCACACATCGACTGAGCCAAAACGCAGTACATAAGCGAAAACACATTTTTGGCAAGATGTGAGAAGTTAAATCTGTACTATTCATAAGGTTGTGTGTTAAAAACAAAAAGATGACAATCTCAACTGAAAACTATGACAATACACAAACTTACAAGTCTACATATGAAGTGCGCTGCGCAAGCTTGTAAATCAGAAATTTTTGGGAATTCTTACACCAGTTTTTCTACATACTCATTTTAAGTCATCTGCTCATGAACAGTGGCACTGTCATTTTGCTACTGTGCCCCATACAATGATTTCGTTAACCAACTGCAGCATTGCACGCTACATGTGCGGAAACAGATTTTTAGCAAGCTGTTAAAAATAACAGCTGCAATGGTCATAAACAGGGTGTACTAAAACACAATGTTGAGAATCTGCAGTAACTATATTTAAATTTCGTTAACATACAAGCATACATAGCAACTGCGCTACACACACTCACACAACAGTAATAGTACCATATTTTCCATCTAACTGTAAACATAGTAATTGTAACAGATTTGGTGATGAACAGTATCACTCAAGTTTTTTGTCTACCATATAGTGAATTCACATACTGACTGCACCGTGACACGCTACATGCTCGAAAACACATTTTCGTCTAGATGTAACAAATTACACCTATACTAATCATAACTTGATATGGTAAAAAAAAAATCTTTCAAATGTGGACTAGAAATATTGAGAATGCACAGACTTCTGATATTACGTAGCAACTGCGCAATGCACATTCATAAAAACTACTGTTTAGTTATTTATTTACCAAATTATAAACATACTTAAGTTACAATTCTCTCAATCCACACTGTTATAAGAAATTTACTGAAGCATATTCTAACACTGTTTTTTTTTCTCTGTCTCTCATACAGGTGCCTGATACTTCTCTAAGATTGCTTACTGCCACTGTGAACCATAATAGCAAAACATGCCAACTAAATACAGACGTAGATGTGTTTCAAAATGAGAGAGGTATAATACTACTACACTGTTGTATAAGGGCAACAAACAAAACAGTAAAGGCACACCACAAAATGAACATGGACAGACCTTTACTGCAACAGTGACCCCTACAGCAAGTCAACTGCACACCCAAATGAAATTCTTTAACAGAAAAGAAAAAAGGTATACCGTCACAAATGTGTAGATCTCTGAGACGAAACACAACTATTCTGAGTGTAACCATCAAGAAACATTCAAAACAACACCATAAACTCACAACTGCTGATTTACAACTCAGAAAGAGAAAGTATTTCCAATCACTAGCAAGTAAAGCTAAGATCGAAAGACTTATCGCTGCTTTGCTGAGACACACCCGCAAAAAGAGTAAGAGTCACCTGTCTCTGATGAAGTTACGTCTCAAAGTGCGAACTTTCGTCAACAGAGCAGTGTTTGTACTACAGCGCTTGTGGTGTAAGATGTGTCATGTGCTTGAACAATTCAGGAAAGTTGTATATGCCATAAAAAAAGGCTTCAACAGTATCCTTGTTTGACTGTTGACAATTTCTGTCATGTTTTCACAGGACAGTGGATGCACACACAGCACTCAGAGGCATATTTTTGGGAAGAGTCTTATCATTCTCTAACAAAAGAACACAAGTTCACCATTGATGAGTACGGCAAACTAGTAAATGTCCTCAGTATCTCTGATGACAATCAATTGGATACTGATGATGACTGTGATCCAACCACAGTCTTCAATAAAACGCCACTGTCTGGCATGGTCATGTGATGATACCTGCAACCATAGGCAATCATCATTTGAAAAAGTAGAACAGTTTGTCAACCTGTTTGTAATAACAGATCGCAAAGACAGACATAAACTGTTTACAAAAATTGACCATTGTGAAATCCGGCCACATACTGGACTCATGGGTCACTCACTTGCATGTCTCGATACTGGTGTTTGTGATAGTATTTTTCACAACATGCGGATGCTTGCAATGCATCAAACAGGCATGCAAAACTTTGTCTACAGAGTATATGAAGTACAGTACATCAGTACACTTGTTTAAATGACTTATTGCAATCAGGTGACATGCTGGGTGCCATCACATTCCTAAAAAACTGCAACACATTACTTCTGTACCAGAAACAACAATTTTTCAGTGTAACACTTCTGCAGAAAAATCTGTTTCAGTGTTAGAAACTGACATTCTGAGACAGTACGGCAAAGAAATTGCTAAGTTTGAGGTTGCAAAGTCTCAGAAGTTTGACTCTGTATGTGTGTCATGCAACCTTTTGTGCTACACAAAACAAACAGTCACAGTCAACCTAGAAACCTTGTCACCATACAATGACATGTGGTTCCATCTGGCAGCATTCTTGCTGCTGAAATCTGACTTTCACCTACAAGACACCATTGTGCTATGCAAACACTGTTTTTCCAAACTGAAGTCTAACACTTTGCCAGCAAGGTCAATGCTGAATAACATGGAAACAGATGTTACACCAAGTGAGATTTCAACATTAAATATGTTTGAACGCATTCTAATTCAGACAATGAAACCATTCCAAATGATTCTACGTCTGAACACAAAGACACGGAACATTCCACAGAAAGAGCTTGTTAGATCTCTAAAGGGTTCCATGATGTATCTACCACTTCCTCTACAGGAAAATGTTCGAGCAATCTCAACTGAAAATAGCTTGGTGATTCTTGTAAATGGTGTGCCAACAAAGGCCAAGGTCATCTGGCAAGATGTCAATGTGCAAAAGGTAAAGCTTGCTCTTATTTAAAGAGTAACAATCCCTTTTATACAGACCTTGACATAGATCAGATGGCCAGTCTCTCAGTGCAACATGATCTATTAGAAAAAAGTAAGCCAATCATTGAGAAGGTCAGTGTACAGACAAGTGACAATGTGTATGAACATTACACAATTCACCCACTACATGGCAGAGATCCATTAGGAGACAACATTGATCTCTATCAAATGAAGCAGGTGGAAGAATAGCCTGTCAGCATTTGGGAGGCAACACTAGAAGCACGCTGTTTCCCAGACCTATTTCCAAAAGGGTCAGGCGGATGCCTAGATGAAAGAGAAGTACATGTACAGGGTGCAGAGTACTGCACTAGCTGTGTCCTCGGCAAAGATGGCAAATTCAGACGTAACATAGAGTACCTGTTCCATCTCCTCTGGGAGAGTGAACTTAGCATTCTGTCTGCGTCTAGAGCACATACCATTCATCTAACAAGTCCACTAGATGGAATAACAGCTGCTCAATTTCTAGAGAAATTAAAGCAGAAAGATGAAAATGTGCAAGTGAATCTGTCTTCCATACTTTCAAGTCTTCGTGGCACCAAAGAATATTGGTATCGCAGACACTCTGAAGTGATGACAATGCTGCGAGAGTATGGTGCAGCCACGTGGTTTGTCACACTTAGTTGTGCTGAATATGCCTGGGACGAGCTCATTGAACTGTTGAAGTGGGCAAATTCTAATGTCGATGGCATTTCATCAATGACTGTCGGAGAAATGTGTTCACTTGATCCTGTATCTGTCACAAGACATTTTCACGAGCGGTTCCATGACATTCTGACTTTCATCTTGTCAAAGGACAATCCTCCTGTAGGTATTGTGGAACATTACTTTTGGAGGACAGAATATCAAGCACGAGGTGCCCCTCATATCCATATGTTATTGTGGATCAAGGATGCTCCACGCATTGGTGAACATGAAGCAGCAGAAGTGCTAGCATTTATCAAAAAATATATCACTTGTCACATTCCAGACAAGTATGACAGTCCTACACTATGGAAGTTGGTACAAAAGTTCCAGTGACATATTTGTGCAAAATATTGCTGGCGAGTAGTAAAGAACAAATCTAATTGGTACACACAATGTTGCTTTGGATTTCCTAGACGAGTTTGTTAGGATGGTGCCATGAATGACCTATTCTCAGCAATGCAACACCACTTGAAGACAAAATCAACCAAGAGGGTATACGAGTTACCCAGAGATGAAAAAGAGGTGTACATCAATGACTACAACCCAACTCTTCTCCTAATGTGGCAAGCAAACATAGATGTTCAGTTTGTGGCTGATAACTCACTGGCCCTGGTTCAGTATGTCACTTCGTACATAACCAAACATGAACAGACTAGCTTGCAAGATCTTTGGGAAGATATTGCCAGTTCAAGCAAAAGGCCTGACATCTCAGCTCTGGTCATTGGGTTTGAAGACTCTTTCACACAGAGAATGTGGAGCTTACGAAGCCAGTGACCGGTTAATGGGTACACATCTGTACAGGAAGTCTGATGCTGTACGTTTTCTCAGTGTAAACTACAAAGGGAAATGGAAATGTGTACTGATTCCTCATGCTGAAATTGAGGAGCTTGCTGCCAATACACCTTCTTCAAAACATATCTTGAAGAATAACCTGATAGACACATACTACCCACGTAGACACAACGACATGAATGATATGTGTCTCTTTCAGATGGCTAGTGGTATGACTACAAGACAGATGTAGTACCTGACTCAACACGCCAGATTTACAAGGTCAATGGAGTAGATGGCTGTCTCGTAAAGAGACACAAGCCATGGCTCATAGACCACTGTAAACTGCATCTAGGCACATCAGAGAGCAGAGAACATTACTACTTTGCTCTCCTATTCCTATTTAGACCCTGGAGGAGTGAGTCTGAATTAAAAGGTGACTGTGACACAATTGAAGAACAGTTCAATCTCACTTATGAGACTTTCCAAACTGAATACTCACAGACATATATACAGAGACTAGAAGCTGAGAAAGAACAGCTTGAGAAAGCAGAGAAGCAGCTTCAGGAAGACACTCCAGTTAGTTCACAAGACAACCTTGATCCAGAAGGACAAGGTGTTCTAGGTGACCCTCTGCCCTTAAATGCCCCAGAAGTGTTAATGTCAGAAATTGAGACAGCCATGGAACATGGCACACCTCCATGGTCAACCCAGCTGACTTAAGAGAAAGACTAAATCAGCTGCAGCATACAGTTCACTCTCAAGTAGTTGAAGCTGTCCAACATGGGATACTACATGAAACAAAACAATGTAACTGTACTGACTACAAGCCACTACTAATGTTTATTAGCGGTTCAGCTGGCACAGGAAAGAGTTTCCTCATTGAAACCATCACTGCAGAAGTACGGAGCATGACAGGCTCTTCAATGTCTGTTGCTGTAACTGCTCCAACAGGACTAGCAGCATACAACATAGGTGGAGTTACATTACACTGTCTCTTTATGTTGCCAGTGGAACATGGGAGAACTGGAGAGTATCGTAAACTGTCATTCGAGGTTGCATCTCAGCTCCGTTCCATGTTCACAAAGATGAAGTTACTCATCATTGGTGAAATCAGCATGGTCTCCAATGTCATGCTTGCCTGTATTCATCTACGTCTACAGCAGATCTTAGGTACTGACGATGGAGTGCCATTTGGTGGCAAAAGTATACTTGTGTTGGGAGACCTTTTACAGCTTGCACCAGTCAATGCAGAGCATGTATTTACAACTCTAACTGCCAAACAAGCCAAGAATATCCTCAGTTGCATTGCAGGCTATAACATATGGGAATTATTTACCTATGTTGAGTTGTCTGAGAACATGCACCAAAGTGGTGATCTAGCTTACAAATCACTTTTAGATGAAGCTCGTACAGGTTCTCTGTCACCAGAACATGTTTGTATGTTAAATGATCGGAGAATCACAGTAGATGCTGCATGCATAGAAACAGCATGTCATGTCTTCAGCGATATATACTCTACTGGCAGACACATAGTGTGTCTTATGCCATGACTAAAGAAATGCACTGAATTCAACAATCTAATGCTGCAGAGAGAAAACCAAGAGATTGTAACTCTGCATGCGGTTGATACAGTTGATGGCGTTATTCTTAGTCGAAAACTAGTAGCAAAGATGACTGAACGACTAAGTGAACTGAAGTCAGATGTTTCATGCACAGCTGGCCTAGAAGCTGTTCTCACAGTTTGTAAGAATGCACGTATCATGCTGCGATGTAATCTAGATGTAGAATGAGGCATGGTAAACGATGCCATGGGAAACATCACTGACTTTGCCTACAATGTCCTGAAGACATATATCGAGATGCTTGTATTTCACTTTGACAACATGGAACACTCTGTACACATGTGTAAAATTCCAGATTTTTAAGGATATCTATGTAAAAAGGAAACAGTTTCCATTATGTGTTGCATATGCTGTCTCCATTCACAAATCTCAGGGATTGAGTTTGATTCAGCAATGGTAGACATAGGTACAGACATTTTCAAAGATGGCATGAGCTACGTGGCACTTTCACGTGTACGCAGCCTTTCTGGGTTGCACATTATTACTATAGCACCTCAGAAAATACGAGCTGACAAGCGATGTATTCTTGAGTACAACAGGTTACGACTCTACATCAGCCACAAATGTCTTTAATACCACTGCCTACGTATCTGCCTGTCTCACACAATTCAGTCACAGCTACAGGTATCAACAAACAGCGACAAGCTTCCAGAAGTGATTCAATAAAAAAGAGTTCAACAAAGGTCACAACTTCAAGTAAACATTCACCGCCAGCAATTCATCAGAAATCAGTTGGTGTAGCTGCTGTACCAGTCTTTGACAACAGCACTAGAGTAAACTGCTATGCTAACTCAGCTATGCAAGTTTTTCTACACATGCCACACTTTGTGCAGGCAATATCTGCTTCACAAGACAATCCCCTATCAAACGCTTTGAAGCAGATTATCAACATGACTTCTGACCAGTCTAACAATGTACAGTCACTAACACCACTACAACAGGTGTTAGTTACATATGCTGGATGTAGTACATTTGTGGCAGACATACAGCAAGACACTACTGAGTTTATGATGGCTGTCATAAACAACCTGGATGAAGACGGCACCCCAATGCAGCAGTACTTCACAGTAACATATGTAACAAAATATGTATGTGTTTCATGTGGCCATTCACAGCGTGAAACCACAGAAGACATGCTGTGGATTACTCTCTTTTGTCCCTCAAACCAAAAGTGTCAAATTTTGACAGCTATTCACCAATGTTGAATGTAGTCATGCCTGTGGAAGGTGTGGAGGCAGATGCACTCAGTTCATACGTCTCAGGAGTTCATCTCAATATCTGTTGCTTATGTTGCACAGATTTGACTCCAACGGGCTCAGAGTTGATACTCCTATCACAGATTACATAGCTGGTAGAATAGTCTTCAGCCAATCAGTGTTTGAAACTCACAGTATAATCTATCACCATGGCCAATCCATGCATTCTGGGCATTACACCTCCTTACTAAGGTGCAGACGTGGATGGGTAGAGTGTGACGACTCTACAAGCAGTTTTAAACAGAGACTGACACAACACTTAAAAAATGCATATAGAAACATAGAAACATAAAAGTTGACGGCAGATAAGGACCGCAAGGCCCATCCAGTCTGCCCATTTCTTTTTCTACCTTATAAATGTGCCATCGGCCTTTGCTATGTCAGTGACCTATCTATTCATATCTTCTAATATTGAAGAATTATGATAACCTTCATATTTCAGAAGAATAGGACAAAACATGTTGCATTTTTAAAATGACTGCTTTGTCCCAGAAACATTCATACCTCATTACAATGTTGTATAATGTACGACTCTGAATAAACCATAGCATTTCAACAAAATGCTATTCTGACAGAAACATTCCATACACTGTAACATGTAAGATCTTGTGTGGATCAGTGACTACATGAAAATTGTTGTAGTGGCTTCAATCGGCTCCAACAATATTTACAGTCACTAGAGAAGCCATGATTACATGTCTATCAAAGATTGTACATCTAAAAACTGAGGCCTTACTGCTGTCCTCCTCTGTACATATCTTTAATTATTCATGTATCAACTCACACATAACAACAAATTGATATGAATTATAGGGCTAGATATTCAAAACCTTGCACTGGGCAAAAAACATTTGTGCAGGTTTAGCGCGGGATTAGCGCGGGTTTGCTATATTCAAAAGGCCATACGGCGCTGCCAAACTGCAGTAGCGCTGGGCTAACCAGTAATGTATGCAAGGGCAAAGGATGGGCGGGTGCACGGAGAGACGCGTAAGGATATTCAAAGGTTCGCATAAGACATAGCGCAGCCCTTAGCGCTGGCGCTTGTTACCGCCTATAAAAGGCCGGCTCCAAAACACAGGGCAAAACACAGAGGAGGAGGGAGCAGCACAGGAAGTAGGAATGTGTGCAGTCCCAGTAGCAGTGATCCTGCCATTGATGGCAACTGTAGTGGAGGAGGAGGAGGTGGAGGAAAGGGCAGGCACAAACATGGGCCACAACGCAGGCTCAGGAGACGGTATGCTGCAAACAGGCTGTACCGGCCCAGGGTCTCCTTTGAGACCCTGCCTGATGACCACATCGCTGGTCGGTACCAGATGAACAGGGGAATGTTGAGGCAGCTCTGTGAACTCCTGCATGAGCAGCTGCAGTCAAACACCAGACGCAGTCATGCCATGACAGTGGAGGAGAAGGTGACAGCAGCGATGTGCTTCCTTGCCACAGGGACGTTCCAACGACCAACGGGGACACCATTGGAAGTACGCAGTCTACCACCTCACGCATCCTGACCCAGTTCTAGAGGCTCTCCTGCCACATGCTTCGGAATTCATAGTATTCCCAGCACAGCAGCAGAGTGCAGAGAAACAATGCAGCAGTTCCATCGAGTTGCACACCTACCATCTGTACTGGGTGCCATCGACTGCACCCATGTCCCCATCCGTGCACCACCTGGTGATGGCAGTGATGTGTATGTGAACAGGAAGGAGTACCACTCCATCAACTGCCAGGTGGTGTGCGATGCGGCAGGGCACATCACCAATGTTTATGCACAGTACCCCGGCAGTGCCCACGACGCCTTCATCTGGCACCAGTCTCAGCTATGTCAGGCCTTTGAGGAGGGCAGAATACCCAGTGGACAACTAGTCAGTGAGTTGTAGCACACAAGGCAAACACACAACAGCATGGATGGGGGCAGGCATTGCAGGCCAGGGAAGGGATGTGGGAGGGCCACAGACAGGTGCAGGACAGCGGCTGACAGACTGCAGTACAGCACTAACAAGTTATATGTTTTGACAGGAGACAGTGCCTATCCCCTGCGGCCCTGGCTGCTCCACCAGTACTCGACCAGCCACAGTGGCTGAGGAGCTCTCATAACGAGGCACATGCCAGAACAAGAAACATTATAGAGAGGTGTTTGGCATCCTGAAGATGTGATTTAGATGCCTTGACACATCAGGTGGTGCCCTCCAATATACACCTCAGAAGGTATGCCATGATCTTCCTAGCCTGTTGTATGCTGCACAACATGGCAATGAACCGTGGATACAGGCACCTGAACCTGAGGGACAGTCTGACAGTGAGCCAGAGCCAGTGGTCAGGGGGATAGTGGAGCAACTGAGAGGAGGGACCTCGCATGGCACGCAGGGCCATACAGCACCGGGACAACATCATCAGGATACTGCAACAGACCAGAGGGTAGTACAGACTGCACAACAACCTGAAGAGTACAAGTGAGCAACAATTTTAATGTGCACAGACTAACATAACAGTGAAAACCAGAATCACAACAGCAAACAAACCCAGTGTAATACAAAATGGTGTTGCATGTGGTGTGACTCCATGATTGTGCAGCACATATGTGGTTGGGATACACACAAACGGTGTAATCATGGTGGGAGGTGCAATGTTGCCGTGAGGGTAAGGGGGCAACTGTGGCAGGGAGGTGTGTGTGTGTGTGCAGCTGATGCAACATCTGCCCATGCATGACGGGGAAGCACCTAGAGTATGGCAGACAGCCTGTGGGCATCACCGCCGACGCCACCCACGCATGCGGTGTGCTCCCGCATATGGGTTAGGGACCTGGGGTGCTCTGCAGAGGACACAGCTGAAGTGGAAGGTGAGGCAGGCACAGTTGGCCTCCTGTGCCCCGGGGGTTGGTGTGGGCAGATAGGGTGTATGGATGCCACGGCGGCCGCTGGGTTTCAGGTGGGTTTGTGATGGCTCGAACTGGTAACAGTGGCAGCCCTGCGCCCACGGTGTGCCTGCCTGTGTGCCCCTCTGCCATGTGCACCAGAGCCAACAAACCCATGTTGCTGACCAATAGGCACACCCTGCATGACATCACCAATTGCCACCACTGCAGCAGTCAACCCAGAGAAGCCACAGTCTATGGCACCCACCAGGTGGCCAAACCTGTCCTCTGCCTGCTGCTCAGCATGAGCAAAGCCCACTCTTATTGCCTCCCATATCTGACCCAGCTCATGTCGCAGCTCATGCCGCATGGCATGTAGGTCCAGATGGGCCTCCTGCTGTGATGTGACAGCAGCCTGCAGGAGTGGCTGGGCACCATGGCCTTCATGGACCAGAGGCACAGGACCCACAGCAGCAGCTGGCAGTGGTGCCTGTGGCACTGCACCAACTGCTACAGCCGGCTGCTGAGTACGAGTGGCAGTGGGCTGTGGCACCATATGGACTGGAACCTCAGCAGTTGTCAGACAATGCACGCCTTTGCTGTCCTGCAACACCACCCACACCACCCACCACCATGTGTGTTCAGCCACACTGCCGACACCTACAGAACCACCTGACCTGTTCCATGACCTTCAGCAAACCCCACCCCTACATCCCTGGCACAGGAATGTCCAGCTGATGTGAATATGTAGAGACATCACTGTCATCTGCACTGGTGACAGTGACCAGCAGTACCTCTCCCACCCCATCACTCTCAGTTGGGGCAACATCCACGTGCCCACTGTCTCCTAACACCCCTGTGTGAGGTGCCTCCTCCCCAGGCAGTTGCATGTCCTGTCCCTGGGTGATGCCCACATGCATTGGGCCCATACGGCCCTGAGATACACAAAGTCCAGATGTTGTTGGTCGATCGTCCTCAAACCCTCCACAACCTCGGAACCTGGCTAGACATCTGTGGGTCATGCTGTGGTGGTGCAGGCCTGTCCGAGTGCTGAGGAGAGAATAGGGACAGGGTCAGTCATCCATCCATGGACACTGTGGCAAACCACCACCACTACCACCACCACCACCACACCATGCAGCCCTCAGGACAGGTACCCACCTCACACAAGCCTGTGACAACATGCACCCACCCACCCCACAGTGACCTTGACCATGCCAGCCATCATTTCTGCAGGATACAGTGCAGCCTGTGCAGGACACCAAAAGCAGGACCATGCACCCTTGCCTGCACCACATACAGGGGTTGCACATGTGAATACAGACCTGGCCTTGGAAGTGCAAGGTATGTCTCGCAACCACCACCTGGCACACCTGCCACTGCCACCATCTGCAATGTTGATGCCACCACCGCCATGTGTGGCTCCCTGCACGTTGCTGGTGTTCCTGTGGACCACCACCAGTTCTGGTCCTGTCTCTGTGGTGTTGTGCCACTCCTCCTTTGCACTGCGGAGGTCATTCCAACGCTTCTGACTGCCCCAGTTGATCTCCCACGACCACCAACCGCATTCACCGCTGCAGTCACCTCCTCCCAAGCCTGCCGCACAACAGCATCGGTGGCCCTGTGTGTGCGCAACACATGTTCTCTCACTTTTACCTCATGTGCCAGGGTGTTTAGCTCATCTTGGGAGAATTTATGTGCATGGATGTGCTCCGGTTGAGCCTGCACACCTATGGGATAATAAAGAGTGGACAGGTGTCAGTGGCTGTGTCAGTGCTGCACTGCATCACACTGGACAGCATGATATCACCCCCTCAGTGCTACAGGCCACATGGACATATCAGATGGCTGCATGTGCCTGTACGCTGCACATGCCTACATTGCCACTGTCTGTCCTGTGTCTGGAGTGGTGGTGCACATGTGCACTGCTGTGGATTGTGTGTGCATGTGAACCCCATGACTGTTTGTGGCATGGGAGCGCACATTGCTGGTACATTGTGTACACCCGGTGGGGCAGAGGCCATCACTCCACACTGTAGGAAGACAAGACGGTGCACTGTCATGGTACAGCACCAGTGCACCTGGCATGCAGACACAAATGTGCAAACATTGGCACATGACACATTGAACTGCAGGGGTATGAGCACAATGCAGTGGACGCTTTGGTCCCACGGTGGTCATACATACCAGGAGTGTACACAGTCTCCAACCGTCCCCATTACATAATGTACACATCCCATCAAAATTGCACCCTTCCAAACAAGTTGTCAGATGATTCCTCTACACTCTAAAGAGATCATACATGCATGACACAGTCCACAGTGGCCAACACTAACCCAAATACCACAGATTAGATTGATAATTGTAGCCGAGTGGCATATGGTTTGTGACAGGCGGTCGACCAAACTGGACACAAGTGTGTACAATGAATATGCTCATCCATACCCTTGATACATACCTGGCTGTTGCTGCCCATCCCCTGTTGCATGTCTCTTCCATATTGTTCACTGCTGTATTCCCCGCCGCAGTTCCACAATACAACACTGGTGGTGCACTGCTTGCCCTTTATAGCTCGCCAGGCAATCCTGCCTCGTTAGTCATGCAAATGAGCGCATAATGATATGCTAATCACACGTTTTGCCTCATGGATACAGAAGTACCCTCATTTGCATACAGCCATTGAATATGGCTCTGAATAGCCCGGCGCTATCAGCAGCGCTTATTTGAGGAACAGCGCCGCTCTATGTGCAGCATGCATGCTCATGTTACCCTTGTCTGCGCTGTCATAGCGCAGTCTAGTGCTGCGCTAACCAGCTTTAGTGCGGCGCTACACGCATGCGCGCAATATCAGACCAGGGTCATGGTAGGGGTCACGCCTGCGCATTGCAAACACTTCCTGTTAGTGCGGCGCTACGGCATACATCAGCGCGGCGCTACACTTCAGTTGTAGGGTGTGTCAGGGTGTATGCACTGTTGTTGAGTTTATTTGCCCCCTTCCACAGCACAAATATGTCTGGGAGACCTAGGCAAAGAGCAGTGGTGGGCCGTGACAGGCGGTGGGATGAGGTTGAGACTGCCAACCTCGTGAAGTTAACAGAGAGGCACCATCGCCGCCTATTTGGACCTGTGCGGGAGGGTGACTTGCCCCGTATGCAGGTCTGGGCTTCCATTGCCCGCAAACTAAGTGCCATCACAGGTATCCCACGTGATGGTGAAAAGTGCCGGCATCGTTATGCTGACCTCAGGCGCAGGCAGCCACCACTGCCTGAATGCTGCAGGGCCATGGTTCACGAGGGGACTGTGCCTGTGCCAGGTAAGGATGACTGTAGCACGACTGCTGGCATGGGTGGTGGGGCAGTGTGTTCATGTGTGCTTATGTGCATGGGTGTTGCTGAGCTACACATGTTGCTCATGGAGTCCATGAAGCCATGTGTACTGTGTGGGACAGGGGTAGACAGTGTATGGACCCCCTGCTGCTTGGCATGGCTATTTTTGGTGGTAACGCACTCTGTTTGCCATCAAGGTAGGTTAAAGGCACCACTGGGGTACAGGGTGGTCTTTAGTGTACCGTGGGGTTGATATTGTACTGACGATGCTGTACCTCTTCTCACTGCAGAGCCGACAACAAACCACAGGCAGGAAAGACGCGCCACAAGCCAGACAGGGCCATCATCTGACAGGTGCAGGATGCTCCATTATACATAGCGCAGCAGAGAGCACGGACGGTGAAAGTGGTGTTGTGCGTGAGTACTGTGCAATGTTATGCTTTTCCACTATGAGTCTGGCTTTACAGGGCAGGCAGTTGAGCAAGTGTGTATGTAGGCATACGCACTGTGCACATTAGTGTACACTTTGGTGTACTGCATGTCTGTCAACTGTTCCTAGGTACACCAGATGTTTTGAGTCACTGTAGGCCACTGGGGTGTGGCCCTGTTTGAAATGCTGTTGTGTAGGAGAGAGGGTTGGACTGGGGTGCAGAGGGCCCACCTGGACAGATGATGCAAGGGCCCACCTGGAAAATCAATAGAGGAGGGCCCAGGTTGACACACTTATATCAATGTTCCACTTCATTCTGATACACTAGTTCTGTGTTTGCATCTCACATTTATCAACAGTGTCCCAGATACCCCATTTAATAAGGAAACACGATACTAAATGCAAAAGTTTTCAGAGTTCAGAAGGTAACCACTTACTCAACTGAGGGGGGCCCACCTGGGAATGTACAACCTCATTAGAGAGTGGGAATTATCTGACAGACATCATACCCTTTGGAAGGGGTTTACTGGTTTGGGGTTGCTGAGTACAGCATTTATGAGGGTGCAGCTGTTTGGGATTGTATGTAGAACATGTGAATGTCTGGCTACACCTGCCTGTGGGCTCATGCTCTGATGTGGGGCCATTGTCCCTAAGAGAGTGTTGTCCCTCTGTCCCTGTAGTGCACACTGTTTGTGCACATGTTATGCAGGTGTGCTGCAGGAGTTGTTCTGTGGTAGCATGGTGTGCTGGTTGTCAGCCCCTATGGCAGATGCTGCTCCCACAGGTGTGTGGTGCCTCACCATGCCTTGACCACCAGGGTGACACTGTCCTGTGCATGCCTTTGCCCACCGCTGCAGTGCCACTGGTGGACCATGCCCAGTGTCTGTGTTTCATATGTGTGTGTCTTCTTGCATGGGTGGTGTCATGGCACTGTGCCATTTTGTACACCACTGTGGGCCCCTCACCCTTCTGTTGCAGCAGTGGTGTGGCTGGCACTTCCCTGGTTGTGTACTGCTTGGTTACCTGTCCTGCAGTCCCCACTGTTCTGATGCCAGTGTCATTGTTCTCTGTGGTGTTTGTCGGTCTTTATCTGTGTCACTTGCCACTGTTGCACACTTATAGTCAGTCACCCACCCACCTCTTCAGGGTTTCCTGTCATCATTTGTACAGCTGCTGTATTATGGCATCGTGGTGGCAGTTTGGCTGGGTGTCCACAGTTCTTGTGGAGGGCAGCAGTGAGGGTGGGCCACTGCTGGGGTGTACATGACAGGCATGTGTGGTTAACACGTGGTGGGGCTGTGGCAATTTCTCCAGTTGGTGTCATCTGTATTTTGTATCATATTGTGTGACCGTAAGCACATGTCCCACCACAGTCATCCCATGTGCATATTCAGTCAGTGTCCACTTGTCGCTCACATCTCTGAGGTGGCTGTCTGTTTGCACTGTTACAGTCTGCACGCCACTGTGCTGGCTGGCCTCCACATTGTTGGGTTTCTAGCGTATTTCCATGCATATCGATACACTGGGGGTGTTGCATGCTGCCTGTTACGTACTGCCTTGTCCTGCAGGCACATGTTAGTGTGTGTTGTGGTTTGTTACATACTAGCACACGGGCATGGTTGTTGGGGCATGCTGTCCACCGTGTGGTGGTACATGGCACCTTTGTGTCATTATCATGCCCTGATGTGGTTCCCCTTTCTCCTGTAGGTCCACATAGGTCATCACTGTGGGCCAGCCATCCAGAGGAGGGTGAGGGAACAGAGGAGCTTCTGAGAGGATGGTGCACCAGCAGTGCACCCTAATTGAACAGGCTGTGCTCATATCAGAGACAAGACGTGTTGCAGCTGTATTAGAAGAACGTCTGCCAGCACCTGCCCGCACCTAACCCCTGCATTCTATGTACCTTATCCTGCTTCCTGTCCCTGGCCCAGTGTCCCTAGCCCTGTTTTGCCATCCTGTTCCCCATCATTGCTTTGCATTTCCACATCCCTCTCACAACCACATTCTTACCCCATTGTTCTGTTGCTTTATTTAACATTTGACTGTTTGTACTATTACTGTTGTTTTCCCCATTGTTTTCAATCCTTTGTTACGCCTGCCCTTCCCCTTTCATTAGGTTTTTCTTGCACCCCATTTGTACATAAAAGTGTTCTGCTGTGTTTTGATTTTTTTTCTGTAAATATGTTCATGTTGCCTTTGCACTTTGATTTTCACAGTTTACATTATACTTTTTGAAGTTGACATTCCTGTGTCCTGTGTCTTTTGGGTGGACTTGGGATTTGACAGTGTTCTGTGGCATTCTGATTTCACTTGTGGTTGTAGGTTATTCCATTCCTTTCACTGTACTGTAGTTGTGTCTGGCTGGGCTCTTCTGCTTTCCTGTGTTCCTGGACAGCTGCTTACACCTCTGTGACACTTTTGTTTTTGTGGGTGTTTGCACTCGCCTCTGTCTGATTGCTATATTCAGTGCTGCCTTCTCTGCTATATTTAGTGTTGTCTTAATCTAGGCAATGTTTGCCCTGCACTCCTGTTCCTGTTTGCCCGGCTTCCTTCGCTTGCTATATTCAGCTGGTTTTGCACCGGGCTATTCATTTTGAATATGGCTATGTTTTTGCTCTGGGCACAGTTTGCCCGCCGGGCAGTGCTAATTTAGCCCCAGGGCAAAGTTTTGAATATCTGGCCCATAAAGTGTTACTCTTTGTAAACAAAGAGAAGTTCTCAGTTATCATTGTAAATAACTGAGCAACACTTCTACTATTCACCAAACATTCCACTCTGTCAGAAGTTGTCTATCAACACTTCAATTTGTCTATTGACTCTTGACATATAGACAACATCATTCGCTCATCATGCAACAGTGTAGAACTATCCCGCCTTCATGTGTAATACTAGTACTGTACATATGTAAAAATAACTACCTTTATTGATAATGCAAGAGGCTGAATTACACAACTGTAAATACTAACCAATTGCAGAATATTATTTACTGACTTTTACATGTGTTTGTAATTACTTGTATATAATATAAAGATTTGTATTCAGGTGTACATTGTTAATAGCTACTTTAATACTTGTACTAAAAGTACTAGTCTAACACTAAAGTACAACTGAATGTTTAACATATTATTCATCACTATACTAACTACATCTAATTAACCATAAGTTTGTTAAAAAATGCATATCATGCACAGTCTTAGTATTTACAAGTTAAGAATTTACATAGAAGCTAATATAAGAATTGAAACAATGTCATTTGTTCATGTAAGAATATTCTATTTTCTCAACTTGTCACATAAGTAATTGTAACGTATGTAAAAAATATTGACAATTGTAAATCAGACACTGTTACTGATCACAACACACGGCATACCTGTTCCTGACATTAATTATGATCGCCTCAATTGAGGGGTCGGGTGGGAATTTTCGATTTTCGCCTATTCAGTGACATATAATTAAATAACACCAATCAAATGTCACAGAACTAACATTTTTTTATATTGTATTACTTAGACAGTCAGCATATGGTTTTTCGCCAACCCCAGGAACATCCACATTAGCAGCCACACAATAACAACAAAACACTTGTGTATAATGTGTGTAATCACACTTTACAACCTACTGACATTGCCTTATTAACATACCACACAAGTAATGCACTATACATAATTACAACATACAACCATTTTAAAAAAAGTTAAATTTTTTTACAAACTCTCTTCACGTTCAATAGTAAATATATAATGAAGCGCCACAGCTTCAGCTTGACTATTAGAATTCCAGGTCGAATGTCAGAAAGTACTTCCTCACATAAATAGTAGTGAGTAGTGTAACATCACTAGAAACACACAACACCTGATTAGTTTCCTATAATATCACATACTTACTCAAATCCATATTATGCAGTTGTTATTATTCTTACACATTTACATATATGACGAGCAATGATTACACACATGCAAAGATAGTATTGTGAGACTGCTTCTGTTAACTAAATTTCAGTCTTGATTGGCCCTTTTCTCCATTTGACAAATTGGCAATAAATTTTTTTAAACCATAACCACCTGTGTCGACTCTTTACTTAAAATACCATTATGACATAAAAATAAGTGTGTCTGACTTAAGCATACAAATCAATGTTAACTAATAGTGCTACAACTATACCTCCATCAATTTGTTTGGTGTCTATGATGTACAGTCAGTATCACAGCATATGCAATGATGTGGCACATTGCATGTCACATTTGACATAATTCCTAACAGTGTAAAAAAACTCAGCAATGTACTTACTTTTCCTGTGCCTATACAGTCATTATTACTGTACCAAGGTGCCGCACATCAGCACCCAACAGTACACAGCTGTGACTATACACTTAGGGGCTGGATATTCAAACCACACCATTCATAGGTGCAAGCCCTTGAGCTGCACAAAATAGTTGCGCAGGGTGGAATTGATGATCATTGCGAATTGAGTTGCGCTATTGAGCAACTCCTTGAATATCACCCAACCACAGTCACAGTGCATGGCACAGTGGAACTTGCACCACCGCAAGTTGACAGAGTGGAGCATTCAACTTGCGGTGGCTCAAGTACCATTGCGCCATGCGCGAAATCATGATATTCAAAAGGTGACATGCAAATGAGGCTATAATTCATGCAAGGCACGGGGGGCCATTTGCATGTGATTATGTCCCCATTTGCATGCCATTAGCATGTAGGTGCACCGATCCCCGAGGACTTGCGCCTGGCACCCTGCCAGGCAGCAGCCGTCGGGGACCGACGCCCCCTGCAGCCTGATCGCGGGCATAGTGTACTCCCCCCACCAGCCTGATCATGGGCATCAATGTGGCTCCCCACCCTCCTCCCCTACATATGCCTGGTGGTCCAGTGGACCGAAATGCCCAATTGCGGGCGGTATGCATAATAATTCCAACCCCCCTCCATGACACATCCCTTGTGGTCCAGTGGACCGAAATGCCTCGATCACGGGCGGTATGTGTGATAAAAACCACCCTGTCCCGCACATCCCTGGTGGTCCAGTGGACCGAATGCCCGATCGTGGGCGGTATGTGTGATAAAACCACCCTCGAACATAGCCCTGGTGGCTAGTGTCCCCACCCTACCCACCACGAGCCCCACCACCCGCTCCCCAGCAGCGGCGGCGGCAGCATCCCACCGCCTGTCGCCCGCTGCCCACTGACTGACTGCCGGTAGGGCTGCATGCCCATTGGCAGAGCAAGAGCCAATGGCCGTGCAGCCCATACCGCATATGACAGTCCAGATTTGTGAATGATTTTCGTGGGTGGGTAGGGTGGGAGACACTAGCCACCAGGGCTATGTTCAGGGGGTGGTTTTATCACACATACCACCCGTGATCGGGCATTTCGTCCACTGGACCACCAGGGATATGAACAGGAGGGGAGCCATTGATGCCCGTGATCGGGCTGGTGGGGAGTACACTATGCCCAGCGATCGGGCTCTTGAGGGGCACAGGGACTGGGTTAGGGCCAGCCACAGGTGGTAGCTGCTGTGTTGTGCCCTGCAATGACAGCAGCTCACCTGTGGGTGGCCCTCGACTTAAGCCTTTTTGGCTCAAAGTCCTGCAGGCGCAGGTTGGGGGTTGCGCCTGCACAACTCTGCACAGCCCAGCTGAATATCGGGCTGTGCAGTTTATGCATGGTTCCTCCCCCTCCAGTTCAGCATGCATTCATTTGCATTGCGCTGTTGCTTAGCATGTTTTTTGTGGCGCAACTGCCTCCTGCTGAATATCGCAGAATGGAGCAAGTTTGGACTTGGGCAGGCGCAACCCTATTTCGCATGGTGCAACTCTTTTGAATATCTGGCCCTTAAGATGCAGTCACTACTATGTGTACTTCAATTCCCCATCTTTATTTATTTATTATTTATTATAAAAAGAGTCTGAGAAGTGGAGTTTTCTAATTGGCTGCAAACATCCTAACAGCCTTATGTTAATCTTTTATTACCATACAGGAAGAGGTTAACGATATACTGAACAAGATTTAACACTGTTTAAAAACATGTTTCATTATAATAGCAATAAGTCGCTCCCAAGAATTATGTTAATGGTCAGTTAATCACCCTCTGGGACATGTGGCACTCGGCCACACCTCGTGCACAGTACACCCTGTGAACATGATTAACAGACCATTAACATAACCCCTTGTCATGCCTTATTACTTAATTATAAAAGGGTCCTCGAAATAGAGCTTTCTGATCGGCTGCAAACATTCTAACAGCCTTATGTAAATCTTTTATTGCCATACATGAAGAGGTTAATCATTTCCTGAACAAGCTTTAACAGTGTAAAAAAACATTTTTATTATAATAGCAATAAGGCATTACCAACGGTAATGATAATGGTCAGTTAATCACCCTATGGGGCATATGGCACTCGGCTACACCTCTTGCCACAGTACACCCCTTGAAGGTGATTAACAGACCATTAGCATAATCCTGCATCATGCGTTATTGCTTAATTGAATTTTGATAACCAGGTAGGTCCACAGGGCCCCGGACGTCCCTTTTTCAGGGGTGACCCAGGAAGCAAACAGTAGATGGAATAGAACACAATGGTACATATACAAGCTGAGGGTATACAGTATGCTTCAGTTTACAAATCCATCTGAATTGTCATCTGCATCTACAATTACAATGTACTACCTAATTTTGTCTGCCATTGAGTGCTCCACTGCCTACCTGACCCTGCTGGTGATGTATTGTGTCATAGTAACAGCAACAGCAATGCAAACAGAAGCACTAACAGTGGCGCACATGGTAACGCAAGCGCAAATGAGAACAGAAAGGGTAACGCACACGGTGGCGCAGACAGCAACGGTCTGCCATGTGATGTGTTGTCACATAGTAACATGGTGGCTGCAAACGGAAATGGCAATGGGCATGGTGACACAAAGTGAAACAGAGACAGAAACAGTACTGTAGACACAAATGGCAAAAAATAACAGAAACGCAAGCGCAAATGAAAACGCAAAGGATAACACACATAGGGCCCCGTGCTCCCACCACATAATGTGGTGGCAAGGGCCCCGCGCTCCCACCACATGATGTCTTGTGGCATAGTAACAGGAACAGCAATGCAAACAGAAGTGCTAACAGTGGCGCACATGCTAACGCAAGCGTGAATGAGAACATAAAGGGTAACGCACACGGTGGCATAGATGGGAATGGTCTGCCACATGTGATGTGTTGTCACATAGTAACATGGTGCCTGCAAACGGAAATGTCAATGGGCATGGTGACGCAAAATGAAACAGAAAGAGAAACAGTACTGTAGACACAAATGGCAAAAAATAACAGAAACGCAAGCGCAAATGAA
>CM028132.1:387725000-387890000 GCA_016271365.2 Neoceratodus forsteri
GGGAGACTGTGTCGTCGAAAGCCTTGGCCAGGTCTATGAAAATAGCAGAGGTGAGGTGCCCCTTGTCCATTCCTGAGGAGATGTCATTAGTGAGTCTCAGGAGAGCGGTGATAGTGGAACGAGACTTACGGAACCCTGACTGATAAGGGGTGAAGAAAGAGGTAGAGTCAAGGTATTGGGCGAGTTGGGCAAGAGCGAGATGTTCCTGAAGTCTGGCCAGTATTGGGGTGGTAATTTCCAGGCACGGAGGGATTGCTGCCCTTTGGGAGGGGGATAACTACCGCCTGTTTCCAAGCAGCTGGGATTTTAGCCAGGGAGAATGAGAAGTTCAGGAGGTCGGCGAGTGGGGTGGCGATGGCGGGTGCTGATAAGTGGAGTAGTTTAGCGTCCAGGCCTAACGGGCATTTACCTTTGTTGGGGTGGAGGGCCCGTAGCGCTTGTAGTACTTCGGCCGGGGTGACTGGATGGAAGGAGAAGAAAGTATTGGCCAGGGGGGAAGATCTGGGATTTCAATGATGAGCTAGATGTGGGTGGGGTGAGCTGGTGGTTGGGAAGGAGAGACATGGCGCAGCTGGTGAAGGTGTTGAAGGCGGTGGCAACTTCTCCAGGGTCCGAGACGATGTTGCCATGGATGGAGAGGGTTGGGGTCGGTGGCTGGACTGGTGGAGTGAGTAGGGATTTGATGGTTTTCCACAAGTTTGAAGGGTGGCTAAGGTTGGAGGTAAGAGCCGACTAGAAATAGTTTTGTTTGGCCTGCCGTATAGATTCGGTGCAGGAGTTGCGGAGGGTATGGTATCTTTGTAGAGATACTTGGGTGCTGGATAGCTTGCATTTTTTCCAGGTGTGGTCTCTGGCCTGGCATCAGCTAATGATGGTGGTGACCCAGGGGAGATGGTAGCCCTTTACTCTTGTGCGTTTGAGAGGGGCGTGGTAGTCCCATACAGCAATAAAGTTATTTCTGAGCATATCGAAGGCAAAGTCGATGGAGGGTGCCTGTTGTATGAAGGACCAGTCGATGTGAGCAAGGTCATTTAGGAGGGAAGGTAGTCATAGGGATTTATAGGACCTCGCGAGGATTGTCCTGGGGGGTGTTTTGCAGGTCTGTGCACCTTCCTGACCATATATACCATATGGTGGTCGCTCAGGGAGTCGGGGAGGAGGCCGGCTTTAATAATCCTGTGCGTGTGGTATGTGAGGGCCCAGTCCAAGAGGGAGTGGTTTAGCGTTTTAGGGTTTAATCTGGTGGGTTGGTCGATTAGCTGGGAGAGGTTTAGGGTGTTTACTTTGGTGCATAGTTTTGAGCAGTTGTTCGCTAGCCAGTTGAAATTGAAGTCACTGAGAATGTATAGCTTGCCATCTGTGGCAATAGACTTTAGTGTGGCTAGGTGGTCTAGAATGTTGGGCACAGGGGTAGCAGGGGTGCAGTAGGCCCCCCTCCCCAGACGTACACTGGGGAGGAGTGAGGGAGAGCAAGCTTAACCATCAAGGATTCAACTTGTGGTCCAGGACCGGGGTGAATTGCAACTTGGTGGAGATGAACATGGCAATGCCGCCCCCTTTCTTCTTACCCAAACGGTCCTGCCTAATGAGTGAATAGCCAGGAATGGCTACTGCTGAATCAACATGGTGTGGTTTCAGCCATGTCTCGGATATAATGAAGATGCCTGGGCATAGGGTTAGGGCAGTGAGTTGTAGCTCGGGAACTTTATTCATGATGCTGCAGATGTTGAGGTGCAGTAATCGGAGGCCCTTGGGGAGAGTTGAGGGGGTGGGGAGAGTGGGAGACGTAGGACCTGGATTTGTTTCAACATCTCCTGACAAGAGGCGTAACAGTATGAAGTGGCGTCAGGAAATAATCCATGCGGATCTGGACTTTTGTCTGGTGTGGGTATTTTGTGCGGTGGGGGGGGGGGAGAGCAGAAATAGCCAAATTATGTAGGACAGATAGTCCCTGAAAGAATGAAGGAGGGAGGATGGAGGCACTGAGTGCCGAAGTAAGGGTGGGCATATGTGGCATTTGGTGTAGGGTGGTGGAAGATGAGGGTGACGGGGGAGTGAGCAGAGTATAGTTAAGTCGGAGGTTTGGTTCCTGCAGGGGCTGGGTTGCTGGGGGGATTGGGGCTAGAGGAAACGTCAGGGAGAAAAGCGGGAGGAGATAGAGGAGCATTGTGCCAAATTTAATTGCACCAAGCTGGGAACTGGGAGTAGCAGCCGCTAGTGGTGGATTCGTACAAGCTGCAAATGCGAAAGTGCGCTGATTGGTTTTATCGCATCACCTGACAGCCGACCAAGGTTGGTGGTGGGAGCGGTGGGCCGGCTGGGACAAGACACACGCAGACTCCTCAAAATGGTGGCAGCTGAGGCCTGCGTCGTGCTTGCTCCGTTTTGCTTCGCTCGGGGGTGCTCCTGTGTGGTGGATCCGGTGGGGAGGGCAGACAACAGGGAGGCCCTCGCGACCCTCAAGGTGATCCTGGGGAGGGCAGCCATCTCAGGCCCTCACGACCCCGATACTGCTGTAAGAGAGGAGAAATTTAAAGTTATGTGCTGCTGAAGGGGCAGGGCTGCCTTTCAGGTAGGTCGTTATACTTGGAACTTCTCTGAAATCGAAATCTAATGTAAATCACCTACTACATCATAGTACATTTCTACTATATTGGGCGATACAGATTCTGTCTGAGTGAAGGAGACTAGCTTTAGAGCACTGTAAATTACTTCTAGTAGGGCTAAGACAGGCTGAGAGAGGAGATTATATTACGTACTTCTAAAGCAACAAATTCTTAGGTACAAGGTGCAGACTGCTAGATAATATGCTGAGGCTATATTAATTCCCTTTAAAGCAACAAATTTGTAAGGTACATGGTGCAGCCTGCTAAATAATATGCTGAGGCTATATTAATTACTTTAAAAGCAACGAACACTTAAAGTACATGGTGCAGACTGCTAAATAATATGCTCAGACTCGTGGTGCTATGCACAGAAAAATAAAACAATCAGAGGTATGCCGACAGCAAATGAAACTTTAAAGGCAGCTAGTCTGAGTACGATTGTTTGAGTGATTATGTTTGGAACCAATTTTAAAACACGCAGACTCCTCAAAATGGTGGCAGCTGAGGCCTGCATCGCGCTCGCTCCGTACCTTTGCTTTGCTCCGGAAGGGGGGAGTTGCTCCTGTGTGGTGGATCCGGTGGGGAGGGCGAACAACAGGGAGGCCCTCACGACCCTCAAGGTGATCCTGGGGAGGGCAGCTCATCCCATAGATACCATTCGCCTTCCTACAAACCAGTCTCTCCTCTTTACTAGCTTTGGTCAACCCGAGACCGCTGGCCTGGCTTGGTGGTCAGTCCTGGTTCTGCCAGCTATGCATCCTCAACGAGATTAGAAATGGATCCCTGACTACTACTACTTGCATAGCCATGGCAGTGGCATCACCACTCTCTTCCATGCATTCCTCCGAGGCAAGAGCTTAAGGCTGTGTACCCGTTCCTTTTTCACAAGGCCACATAGGTTCCCCTTCCTCTTCTTCCTCACTAAGGATCTGAGCCCAGGAGTGAGCAGTCATCCTCTCTCCCGAGACTATCCACTCATCACTAGGCGCGGAGGTCAACACCTCCCATTCAAAGGCCTCCCGCATCTCATCTTCTCCTATGAGACTTGGGCTAGGCACCCATCCACCAGGGGTCTACTGATGCTTTATCTGAACTTTCCTTCCGAGATCCAGCATCCGAAACTTCAACATCTGGTTCTGTCTCTAAATCTGCACCCTCTAACTTTCCACACACTCCCAGGAGCCTTCTTCAACAGGCTCCGCCTGGTGCTGTGTGCCTGCCAACTACTAGATTCCTGAACCTTTGTCCATGTGGGAGCCAAACGAATTCAGAGGCACTTATACAAGCCATTTTTTCTAGGCATCCAGAACAGTGAGGTATCATGAAGAAGCGTCCCTTCCAGCGTTTAAGCAAATTTGACACATGCACTGGATATCCAGGAATGAGCTCACATGAGGAGGCAGTTGTCCTCCATAACACCACCTTTCAATCTCCCTTAATCTATTTACTACTGCTGTTACTGCAGCCCGGGCATGATCCGGGTAGCGAGCTGGTCCTGAGGCCACAACTGCAGGGAAAACAAACAAAAGTTCACTGTTACTAAAAGTCCCACTTTACTGAACACTTTCTTTACTTTTAAAATGGCTCCTCTGCTACTGTGTTTACTTTACTACCCCACCCTGTAATGGTGGCGGCAGCACTCCTGCGCATCAACATTCAGAAATTGGGTCAAGCCACTGCGCATCAGATTTACACACATACTGATAACTTTTGCTCAAACTGCACAACTTGCACTGTTCTTTTTCTAACACATTTACATGATTTTCCACGGATTTTCACTTGCTGGAAACATTTCTTTGACTCACAGTCCCTTAAAGCCTCAGGTTTTTAAGCACAGGATTGCCTAATAAAACTAGTGCTATACATTTGGCTACAACTCACAGTCTCTCTCTGGCTTTAAAACTTTAAACTGATGCTGAACTCATAACTATGCACACAATCAATGGCCTAGCAGACTTGCACTTGCTGGTAGAACTTAAGTCATTATTTGCAAAGCGACTACACTGCTGCACACATATTTAGCTGGCATTTGGCAGAAAAATCAGTGTTTGAGCAACTTCTACTGTTGGTACTCACTGTTATCACTAGCTGTTAGCTGCGATGGAAAACGACCTGCAGCCAGTCTTGGAGGCCTCAGAAAGAGAACGGGTAGGCAGTCCAGCCGATCGTCTCCCCGATCACCACACTTGCAATTTAGTCAATCGAGACACGGGTTGAGCCAGATTTGAAACAGAAGAGTCTATTTTTAACAATTTTACAGCGCTTTTTAATCACCGCGACGCTCTTCCACTAGCCAGTACACGCACTCCACTCACACTCCCTCTCGAATGCTGGGGCAGTCTCTGTAGAGCTGGGTGAGGGGGCAGGACTGATTGCAACCTCACCAATCACACAACACCATGCAAATAAGCCTCGTCTTCCTCGCGAGTGCTCTTCTCCTCACGGCGATCGTCGAGCAAGCAAATTTAAACTGCAGAAACCACTTTTTTTCTTTCCTCAACTGACTCCATGACGGGAGCCCATTTCAGCCATTTAGCATGGTCATTCACACAGCAAATTTCTCAGTTCATTCAAAGGCATTTCCAACGTCCAGGGCACAATTTTCCTGTTGCTACCCCTAGTCTTCCACACTTTTCTTTATCACACAGTTCTTTAAAAAAACAGGCAAAAACGCAGTAAACATTTGATGCAGGACAAGGGCACACTTTTAGCTTTAATGCTCCTTGGTAAACAGTCGGCATTTTAACAGCCTCATAAGATCCACAGCACACAATAGTTAGCTTGCTTCAGCTTTTTGGGCTACCCACTGCCAGATAGCCAAAACACTAGCCCCTTTGCTCAAGCACCTTCCTCCCAGAATTAAATCCAAAGCGGTGCCTCCATTTTTGTAACCCCCGGACCCCAGCCTTTTTTGCAAAACGACAGGTGGCATGCTGTTGAAGCGGACAGCAGTACCTGGTGGGTACTGGGTTCGGGGAGGACTAGGTTACTCGACACAAGGGGCCTAGGTTTGGCTACTCTGCACAGGGGCACACAAGTAAATCCGAACACAGGAAGCAATAATTGTAATGTCCAAAACCAGGAATGGGATTCTACAGTGTGGCTTTTATTCACATCCAAACTGAACAAAGCATAGATGGACCCCCCACGGGGCTACATTCCTGGTAATGCAGATTAGAGACAACATAACACTTCTTCACATTTCAGCCCTCAGGCTCTGAACCCACCAGAAACACAGCCCGGACTTGCATGCAGCTTTGGGTACACAGCCCGACTTGTACACTACTTGGGTTTTTTCCCCATGGCCCGGCTCCCCTGCCGGCCACTTGATCTGCAGTCCATTATGGGAATGAACCAGTTTTCCTATTGATGGCTCCCCAAACCACCTTAGAGCCTTCGACTCCTAGAGGGAATTTTCCTTCCATCCCACGTCTGGGTACTTCCCTCATCACTGGCCAAGTGCATGAGGCAAATACAGATTACTCACCTGTAACAGGAGTTCTAGGAATGGTATATGTTGTTCATCCACACTCATTGGCAGTATCCTTGCCGCTTTAAATCTTGCGGAAGGTCTTCAAGCTTGTCCTCCCACCCACCGGGTGGATAACTCGGCTCCAGCCGCATGCGCCAGATCTGGCCGCTGGAAGCTCAGGTTGTCTGCGTCGAAGCAGAGGTCGGGTGGGTCGTGTGGATGAACAACATATACCATTCCTAGAACTCCTGTTACAGGTGAGTAACCTGTATTTCTAGGACATGGATATGTTGTTCATCCACACTCATTGGCAGACTCTAGCAGTTCTCCGGGAGGAGGAGGCAAGGCACCCCATATACTTACTTGGGAAGAGAGACTGGAGAACCGAGGCCCCAAAACCAGCATCCCGCGTGACTCAAGGTCGATGTGGTAGTGGGTAATGAAGGTGTTTGCTGACTTCCAGGTAGCAGCCCTGCAGATTTCCTGGATAGGGGCGTCCCTGGAAGCAGCCACCGTTGCAACAGTATGGCGGGTAGAATGAGCTCTTATCCTCTGGGAGGCTCCATGCCCGCTAACTTATAGCAGAGATCTATGCGGGAGGTTACCCACCTGCTTATAGTCCGCTTAGCTGCAGGTCTGCCAGATCTGGCTTCAGCGTAGGGTGACAAACAGCTGGTGAACTCTCCCAATCTTCAGCCGCAAGGGCCCTTATAATAAGCTGCCCTTCTAGGATCCAGAGTATGGAGCCTATATTCGCTCCTCCGAGTGTGATTGGGGTAGAACACCGCAGAGTCAACACCTGGTTAAGGTGAAACTCCGACACCACCTTCGGAAGGAATTTCGGTGGGGACGCAGGGACAACTACTTGTCCCTGTGGAAGACCAGGTAAGGAGACTCGATGGAAAGCGCCTGGAGCTCTCCCATCCTTCTGGCTGACGTGATAGCCACCAGAAGGCGGTCTTCCACGACAGGTGAGAGAAGCACACCTGTGCATAGGTTCGAATAAGCTTGCCCATGAGCTTTGCCAGCCACCAGCAGTAGATCCCACGGAGGTGGGGTTCCCCGCACTGGAGGAAATGTGATCAAGGCCTTTGAAAACGCCAGACCACCTTCTCCTCGCCACCGACTGCTTCCGGCCCGCCTCCGGCAAGAGATGGCTGCTCAGGTTGCACTATAGGTGGCGACCCAAGCCCTTGACTAGAAAGGGACCATAAATAGTCAAGATGCTTGCCAAGGAACAGGAGGAAGGGTCCAAGCCCTTGCCTGACACCAAATGAAAACCTTTTCCATTTGAAGGCATAACATTTCTGAGTGCGACTCTCGCTACGGGACGCCTCAACTACATTGAGGACCTCGTCGGAAAGACCCAAAGCCTGGAACTCTAGCCGCTCCAGGAACCAGGCCGTCAGGTGCAGGGATTGAAGGTCCGGATGGAACACCTTCCCCTGATTGACTGAGAGCAGGTCCGGGCGAGCTGGAAGCTGCCGCGGAGTCCTGGAGCTGAGACTGAGGAGATCTGGGTACCAGAACTGGCGAGGCCAGTCTGGGGCTATCAGAATCACCACGCCTTGTCCCTCCTCGCCTTGAGAAGCACCTTGTGGATCAAGGGAAATGGGGAAAAGGCGTAAAAAGCCAGGGGTCCATTGCCTCGAGAGGCATCCCCTGCAGCGAGCCCTGCTGAGGCGGGCATGGGAACAGACTCAACCGGCGTTCTCCATGGAGGCAAACAGGTCCACCTGAGGTGTGCCCCAAAGGGAGAACAGATGCTGTACTACCTCAGCGAGGAGAGACCACTGTGGGATGCAGCCCCTATCCAGCTCAGGGCCTCGGCCCAGGTGTTGGAGGCTCCTGCCACGTGAATGGCTAGGAGATCCGCCTCCAGGCTGCGCCTGGTGACCAAATGCGGAGGCTTCCTTCATATAGAAGCATGGGCGCGTCCGCCCTGGCGGTTGGAGATAGTACATGGTCGTGGTATTGTCCGTCGGACTCGGACCACTTGACCCGGAGGAAGCGAGGAGGCGGTGAGAGCTAGGCGGACCGCTCGGAGCTCCAGCAGGTTGATGTGGCATCGGGACTCCCGCGGGGACCAGAGGCCATGAGCCCGGTGTTCCCCCAGATGGGCACCCCAACCCATCAGAGAGGCATCGGTCGATAGAGAGACCGTCGGCTCGGGCGGACGAGCAGGATGCCCTCCTGCAAATGATCTGGAGCGGTCCACCACTGGAGGCATTCCACATCCCCTGTGTCTGCCCGACCTGAAGCTGGTCAAGGGATCATGGCGTTGTGACCACTGGCTGGCCAGTCCCCACTGAAGGGGACGCATGTTCCAAGAGCCCAACGGACCACGCTGGCACAGGCCGCCATGAGACCCAGGAGGCGCAGGAAGTCCCGGGCAGGGCGCAATTGCCCAACCAGAAATGATCGGGCAAAGGAGGAAAGAACCTCGGCCCTGTCCGCCGGGAGCCGCGCTCTGGCTCGAAGAGAGTCGAGCTGCGCCCGATGAATAAAATCACCTGCTTGACTCGAGTTCGACTCTGGCCTCGTTGATAAGAGGCCCAGTTGAGGAACAGACCTGGAGGCCAGATCTCTGGACCACTCCGCCTCCTTCCTGGAGGGCTGCTATCAGCCAGTCGTCCAGGTAAGGTACACCCGGACCCCTCGGCCGCAGGGAATGCTGTCACCACTGCCATGCATTTGGTGAAGACCCTGGGAGCTGGAGACAAGCCGAAGGCATGGCTTGGAACTCGAAGAGATCCTTCCGCTCGAGGCGAAGGAATCTCTGGTGAGGCAGACGGATAGGGCGTGAAAAAGCAGCGTCCTGCAAGTCCAGAGAAGCAGAACCACACGCCGCGTTCCAAGGATGGTATTATCTGAGCCAGAGTGACCATCCTGAAGGTTCGAGACCTTAGGAACTTGTTTGAGTCGTATGTGTGAGAATGAGAGCCAGCCCCCGTGTCTGGAACCAGGAAGTACCTGGACACAAACCCTGGGTCTGAAGGAGGGTCCACCACCTCTCTTACCACCTCCTTCTGGAGGAGGAGAGTGATATCGGCTCAGTCGAGCCGCCAGTGAGCTGGGATCCGAAGCCCCCGAGGGCGGCGCCTAAGGGTGGTGCCTGCTCGAATTCCAGAGGCAGGCCTCTTCCCACCACCTCAAGACCCACCTGTCCGTGGTAACAGCGGACCAGGCGAACGGAAGTGCGGCCGTCCCCAGCGGGGGACCCAGGGGTAAGGTGGCGGGGATGGGGGCGACACCCCTCAGCCCGTCACTGGGCAGGCTTGGAGGAGGGACCGGCCGAGGGACCTCCTGGGCCCTTTCCTCCCTGCCTCCTGTTAGAGGAAGCCGGCGGCTTGGGTTTGGGATGCCAAGGCCGAGCCTGCTGGCCCTGGCGTTGCTGGGCGGCGCGCCGGGGCACAGAAGGGCGAAAGGGCTTAGGCTGTGGTTTGCGCCTTTGTCCTTCTGGCGGAAGAGACCCGAGTCCAAGGTGGCATTGGACTTCTCGATCCTCTGCAGGTGACCTTCCACCCCAGGGCCGAAGAGGTCAGTCCCCAAAAAGGGAACATCCGCCAACTTGTGCTGGGTATCCGAGTAAAGGTGGATATCCTCAGCCAAGCCCCCCGACGCATAGCCACTGCGGCGCCACCGATCTGGCACATGAGTCCCCATCCAAAGCAGTCTGGAGCTGCTGTTTGGCCACTGCCCTGCCCTGGTCCCGCACCTGCTTAACCGTAGTCTGCAGGTCGGGCGGGAAGATGAGGATGACCTCATCCAGGGCCCAACAGGGCATGAGAAAAATGTGCCATGAGGGCGGCGAACTGGCGCCCGAAGGCCGAGAGAGGCCTGGCGTAACTTTTAAGCCCGACATAGTCCAATTTCTTGGACTCCTTGTCAGGAGGTTTGTCCACATCCCTGGCGTTGCCCGTGGCAGACAGCTGTCGGTACAACCCCTCAGCAGAGGGTGTTCAAAACGGACAAGGAACGGTAGGGACCGCATACTTCCTGGCCATCCTGGCCGAAGGCGCAGGGCAGGAAGCAGGGCGCTGCCAAAGTTCCAGTGCCGGACCCACTATGGCCTCGGCCACCGGAAAGGCCTCCGTCGGAGAATCCCCTCGGTCCAGAATCTCCGTGAGGGGATACCTGGCCCGTTTGGAAACGGGTTCGAGCTCCATCCCGGTAGACTCCGAGATGAGCCGAAGCAGTCCTAGGAAGGACGACGGGCTATCGTCCATTGGCTGACCTCCTGAAGACTCCAAGTCCAGTCGCTTGGAGAAGAAGGAGGAATCATCTTCGGACTCGGAAGAGTCCTCGAACTGCCTCTGGCCTGAGCCACCCTTCACCTGCCGGGTCGGTCGGGAGTGAGGGTAACTGACAGCCGATGGGGTAAACCCTTAGCCGACCGAGAATCCTTGGTCAGACCCCAATTGGTGGCTGTGGGCGGAGGTTCCACCTTAATCGGTGGAGCAGCTGGTTTGGCGAACAACCGGCCTGGGTATAGGCTCCTCGGGCAAGTCGAGGGGTTGTGTCGGCCGTTCCGGTGACAGCCACTTAATGGCCGGGGAAGGCGCCGGAGTCGGCTTATTCCCGGCCAGGAGGAGCTGTTGCAACATAAGGTCCTCGTACCGTCGCGTAATTTACGCGAAGCCTCCCCTCATCGAGGAGGAGGGCGAGAGACAGCGGCGACGCTTACAGCAGTGCGGAGACCGAGACCGCCTATGGCGGTGGGAGCAGCTGGACCGAGAGAGATCGAGACCCGAGACGAGAGTCCCGAATTTCGGGGTCGGTGCAGGAGGTGTCGGCCGAACCACCTCCCTTCGCTCGGAAGGTCCATCCGAGGGCTCGAACCGAGACAGGCGCAGAACCCACGGGATCCTCAACTCCTCCCGGGGAACCGGGGAGAGGAATCTCGGCTGCTAAAGGCGACAGCCCGTCAATGGGTCGAGAAAATCTCGACTTCATCAGTCAGGAGTCTCGGTCAACTGACCTGGCCAGGGGACACACGTGGGGCCAGTGGCGAAGCAGCCGGTCGGACAAGCCCGACGGTCGACGGCCGGGGAGAGGACCTTTCCGCTCCCAAGAGCGCGACGGAGGGACTTACCCTTGTCCCTCTTTTGGACCGAGAAAAAGGTCCAGCAGGACGTGAGCCCTTCTCCTTTAGTGGAGAGGGACAGACAAAGCTCCTTAAAGGAAGCCGTGTAGGAAGAACCCAGAGGCGGGATAAATGCAGCGGCCGAGGAAGATCACAGCCAGCCGCCTCCTCTTCGAGGCGACCATCAGCTCGAGCTGATCCGCCCGAGCCCGCCGCCCGCGGACACCGCCAACCCGGGCCTCCTTGGACTTCACGGAGAAGCGGCTTCGGGGCGGCCCAGTTGCAATCAGACACACGGTCTTCGAGGGGCGCGGGCGAGAAAAGATGAGCACAGGTGCAAGCCTGCGGGTGGTGCTCAAGGCCTAAGCAATGGTGACTACGTGGAGTGTGGATCCGCCCGAGACATCTTCTGACCCGCATGGGCATCTCCGAAACTGGAGTCGATTTATCCATCTAGCACGAGGGATCAAGAACTGAAGTCTTTTGTGAAATATTATTTTAAATCCATAAGCGGAGAAATGGGAACCAGTCACAAACGCAGAGCCGTTAAGGAGGGAACCTGAGCTTCCAAGCGGTAAGGAAGATCTGGCGTCATGGGGCGGAGCCGAGAGTTATACCACCCGGGTGGGTGGGAGGAGCAAGCTTGAAGACCTTCCGGCAAGATTTAAAGCGGCAAGGATACTGCCAATGAGTGTGGATGAACAACATATCCATGTCCCTAGAAAGTAGAAATCCACACAGCAACTCCATAGAGGTGGACCTGGTTACTAAAGATGGGGGGGTCTCCCACAATCTATATCTGGCCACTTCTCTGGAAACTAAACAACTCTTTTGAAAGCTTGGCAATGTAGATTACTGGGTAGACGTATGTCACATCTCCTCTACATGTCTTGACTCCCCTTATGTGCTGGACTTGAACATACTTTACTTTTGGCTAAGCATATTACTCTAGGCCTCCCACTACTTCAGTAGTCCAATCCCTACTTTAACACAGTTCAGGATGAAACATGGGCCCTTTAGAAAGAGCAGAACTCACCCTTCAGTTGCAGGTGCCCCACAGGCGAATCACAAATTCTTCTTGTTTCCCACACTCTTGGACAAAATAAGGCAGCTTCTTCACTAGCAGTAGCCAGGGGGTTGCCCCTGGAAATGCAGGCAAACCTTCCTGCCCCATCCCCTCAGGGATGGGGCACACAGACCCGAATCCAGCAGTCTCCACCACTTAAAATAGCACTGTCTCTCTCTTTGGCGGAAACACACCTTTCCTAAATGTAGCCCTATTTCAGGGCTGAGGCTCCAAGAGCCTAAGCACAGAGCTGCTGTGCTCCTCTCACAACAATCTCCAAACTCCAACTGACTGTTCAAACCTCCCAACATTCTACTCTAACTCCCTTCTGCAGATTCCATTGTGGCTCATGCAGCTGTGATAGTTCTATGGTGATGTCATCCCTCAGTCTCAGTTAAGACTGAGAACAGGGTGAGTGTGTGAAATCCATTTAACTGAAGTTTCACAAGCTGCCTTCCCTGCCTACCACTAGGTCTTACTGGGATTCTAGTAACCCCGGGTAACAAGGAGGTTACATAGTGTTGAACTATTTATACAGGATATATAGGATTATAATGTATTTTATGCTATATGCAATTAATATAATGTGAAATAGGTGTGGAATAGGACACAGGAAATCGTGAAAATGGTACCTAGCTCAGGTGTTGTATATAAAAAATAATGCAATACACAATGTGCAATATATTACATGCTGTAGAAGTGGTGAAATATGGTTTGACTGCACCTTAAATATGGGTAATTTTGGGATTTATGGTTTCCACTAGATGGCAGTATTGTCTTGAAAAAGCGCTAGGTCCGTGTGAACGTGTGTGTGCATGCGCTACTCACTTTACAACCCATACTTCCCCGGGTGGTGGGAGGAGCTTAGCTTAAAGATGTTCTGATGAATCAACACTTCTGGTGGAACAGTCATCTGGATAAGCGAATTGTAGCCACACCCCCAGACAGAACATTTTCCATGAAGGAACGTAGACCACTAGTCACAGCCACCTCGAAAGGAGACAAAGTCAATGTTTCCAGTATGAAATTCAAGTCCCGGGGAGACTGGATTACAGATACGAGGTTTCATATGAAGAATACTTCTCAGAAAGTATGAGACACTTGTAGTTGTGCAACCGTATGGCCATCAATAGGAGCATGGAATGCTGATGTGGCAGCCAAATGCACCTTATAGGTTCAAAGGTTTGGTACAAGTTCGAGGGACTAGCTCAAAATGAACTTGCCACCTTTAACCAAAGTGGAATCTATACTTATTGTCTCCCATATATACATCCAAATTAACCTTGAACTGCATTAAGTTTGAGCTCAATACCACCTCTTGTAGAAGGGTGTTCCCAATTGGAACTGCTCTCTAGGTGAAGAAACAATTTCTCTTTTCTCTTCTATTAATGGATGATTTTAATCTCAAATTGTGTCATCTGGTATTTCTTTCAGAAGGATACCATTCCAGACAGATGGTTTCAAACAGCACTGGATCTCCAGAGGCACGAAAAATTAGGCATTGGTCCCCCCCCCGTAAAGAGCGATATTCCAATGAATAGAGATTCAGCACTCTCAACCTTTCCCCATAACCTAATGTATCCAAATTTTTTACATTTCTGGTGAACCTACGTTGTATTTTTTTCCAACAGCCACTATATCTTTTGCTGATGTTGGTGCACATAGAGAAGAGCAATAATCTAAGTGTAGTCATACTACACTATTATAAATTGGTAATAACACTTCTGCTTGTCGACTTTTAATGTTTTTCAAAATACAATAACTGAGGACTACTGCAAGCATAACTCGGATCAGGAAAACGAGTATTCCAGAACAGAATTCACAGGACACATAAAAGGGCCCATATTTCAAGAAGCAGACCAGAGTGAAACACTACCGACTCAAGGAATAAGTGTGTCTGGTAGAAAGCTTCCTAGTGACAAGCAGGACATCAGCAACCTTAGGTGACACCCCAAAGCGAACAATAGCTATGTTTTCAGGAGCCATGAATGCAGGTGTAGGGACTTCAGGTCTGGATGGACCGCAACCCCCCCCGAAATACTGTGACAACAGACCACAACACAGGCAGAGGAACAGGATGCTCCACTGCCCAATGCAAGATTGGAAACCATATCTGGCAAGGCCACAGTGGAGCAATTAAGATGAGAGTGGCACTCTCCACTCTTCAGCTTCAGTAGGACCCTCTGTATTACAGGAACGGAGGGAAATGCATACAGGAATTTCCCTTTCTAAGAGAGGGGCATGTCTCATCAAAAAACTCCAGACCCAGGAGCGAGCAAGCAAAAATGTGGCAGTTTTGCATTGTGAGGGAATGCAAAAAGGTCCATCTCTGAAAACCCTATCTTGCAAGGACGTTATTTACCACTGAGGTCAGCAGTTCCTCTTTGTGAACCAGGGACTGAGACCTGCTTAGCCTGTCTGCCAATACATTTTGGAGACCTGGGAGATGCACAGCTGACACCTGAAGGTCATGAGACATCACCTAGTACATTATCATTGCTTCTCTGCATAGGGGATAGAAGTGACTGCCCCCTTGTTTATGTAGTGCATGACAGACATTCTCCATTAACTGGGGCAGAGATTATTCTGAAATGCCTGGAGGTTATATAAAATGGCTCTCATTTCCAAGACATTTATGTGTAGGTTGGCCTCCACTCTTGTTTCAGGACCCTTGTGCCTGGAAGGAGCAAAGATGAGCACCCTACAGGAGGCAAAGTCATCCATGGGAAAGATCTGTACAGAAGCTGTTGCAACAAACGGAATGCCCTTGAGCAAGTTGCTGCAGTCCTTCCACCATAGTAGTACTCAAGTTGGGACACGAAATACAGGTTACTCACCTGTAACAGGAGTTCTAGGAGTGGTATATGTTGTTCATCCACACTGGCAGGTTCCTTGCCGCTTTAATTCTTGCCGGAAGGTCTTCAAGCTGGCTCCTCCCACCCATTCAAGTGTTAAAACCCTCAGCTCCGTCCCACGCCAGATCTAGCCCGCTGGAAGACAGGCTGCGTGAAGCTGGGGAGGTCAGGTGGGTCGTGTGTATGAACATATACCACTCCTAGAACTCCTGTTACAGGTGAGTAACCTGTATTTCTAGGGACGTGGATATGTTGTTCAATCCACACTGCCTGTGAACTCTAGCAGTTCTCTGGGAGGAGGAGGCAGCGTGCACCCTACTTAGGGATAAGGACTGGAGAACCGAGGTCCCAAAACTAGCATCCCGGCGTGACTCTAGGTCAATGTGGTAATGGGAAATAAAGGTGTGTGCTGACTTCCAGGTAGCAGCCCTGCAGATTTCCTGGATAGGGACGTCCCTAGAAGCAGCCACCGAAGCAGCGGTATGGCGGGTAGAATGAGCTCTTATCCCTTTGGGAGGCTCCATGCCCACCAACCTATAGCAGAGATCTATGCAGGAAGTGACCCACTTGCTTATCAGCTTGGCTGCAGGTCTGCCAGGTGTGGCTTCAGAGTAGGTGACAAACAGCTGGCGAGCCTCTCCCCAAACTTCAGCCGTTCGCTCCTTATAATAAGTGAGCATTCTTCTAGGGTCCAAAGTATGGAGCCTATATTCGGCCTTAGAGGTGTGATTGGGGTAGAACACTGGCAAAGTAAACACCTGATTCAGGTGAAACTCCAACACCACCTTCGGAAGGAATTTTGGGTGGGGGCGAAGGACAACCTTGTCCCGGTGGAAGACCAGATAAGGAGACTCGATGGAAAGCACCTGGAGCTCTCCCATCCTTCTAGCTGACGTTATAGCCACCAAGAAGGCGGGTGTTCCACGACAGGTGGGAGACATCGCACCTGTGCATCGGTTCAAATGGCTTGCCCATGAGCTTAGCCAATACCAGCAGTAGATCCCATGGAGGTGGAGGTTCTCGCACCAGAGGGGATATGTGATCAAGGCCTTTGAAAAAGTGCCCAACCATGTTCTCCTGAGCCGACTGCTTGCCGGCCCGCGCCCAATAAGCAGAGATTGCTGCCAGGTGCAAATTGAGGGTAGTTGACCGAAGCCCTAGCTGAGAAAGGGACCAGGTAGTCCAAAATACTAGCCACGGGCCAGAAAGAGGGGTCCAACCCTTTGTCCTGACACCAAATGGAGAATCACTTCCATTTGAAGGCATAGCATTTTCTGGTCGCCTCCTTACGGGACGCCTGAACGACGTTGAGGACCTCGTCAGAAAGGCCCAAGGCCTGGAACTCTAGCCGCTCAGGAACCAGGCCGTCAGGTGCAGGGATTGAAGGTCCGGATGGAGAACCTTGCCCTTGTTTACCGAGATCAGGTCCAGGCAGGCTGGAAGCTGCCTCGGGAGCCTGGAGCCGAGGGTGAGGAGATCTGGGTACCAGAACTGGCGAGGCCAGTCTGGGGCTACCAGAATCACCTGTGCCTTGTCCCTCTTTACCTTGAGAAGCAACTTGTGGATCAAGGGAAATGGAGGGAAGATACGGAAGAGGTCCAGGGTCCACAGCCTCAAAAAGGCATCCCCTGCAGCGAGCCCTGCTGAGGAGGGTGGGCATGAAACAGCCTCAGCTTCGCATTCTCCCTGGAGGTGAACAGGTCCACCTGAGGGGTGCCCCAATGGGAGAGCAGTTCTTGCACTACCTCCAGCAGGAGTGACCACTCGTGAGATGCAGTGCCTATCCGGCTGAGGGCATCGGCCAGACTGTTGGAGGCTCCTGCCACATAGATGGCTAGGAGATCTGTCTCCAGGCTGATCACGAGACCAGATGCGGAGAGCCTCCTTGCACAGAGGCCAGGAGTGCATCCCGCCCTGACGGTTGAGGTACTACATGGTCATGGTGTTGTCCGTCTGGACCTGAACCACCGGACGCTGTACAAATGGAGTGAAGGCAGCGAGGGCTAGCCGAACCGCTCGAAGCTCCAGCAGGTTGATGTGGCATCGAGACTCCTGAGGGACCAGAGGCTGTGGGCCCGGAGTTCCCCAAGATGGGCACCCTAACACATCAGAGGCGTGTCAGTCATAAGAGTGACCGTCGGCTCGAGGCGGACAAATGGGATACCCTCTTGCAGATGAGCTGGGGCGAGCCACCACAGCAGGCCGTCCCACATCTCCTATGTCACCATCACCGGCTGGTCCAGAGGACTGGAGCGCTGTGACCACTGACTGGCCAGCCCCCATTGCAGGGGGCGCATATGCCAGTGGGCCCTACGGACCATGCTGGTGCAGGCCACCATGAGGCCCAGAAGGTGCAGGAAGTCCCAGGCAGGGCGCAATTGCCCAACCAGAAATGATTGGGCAAAGGACGAAAGGACCGCTGCCCTGTCCGCCGGGAGCTGAGCTCTGGCTCAAAGAGAGTCTACCTCTGCCCCGATTAACTGAATCGCCTGCAATGGGACGAGTTCAGATTTGGCCTCGTTGATGAGGAGGCCAATCTGAGAGCAGACCTGGAGGGCCAGATCCCTGGACTGCTCCACCTCCAACCTGGAGAAGGCCGCTATCAGCCATTCGTCCAGGTAAGGGTACACCCGGACCCCTCGGTGCCACAGGAATGCGGTCACCACTGCCATGCATTTGGTGAAGACCCAGAGAGCTGAAGAAAGGCCGGAGGGCATGGCCCGGAACTCATAAAGAGATCCCTCTGCTCTGAAGCGGAGAAATTGCTGACGAGACGGACGGATTGGGCTGTGAAAGAACACGTCCTGGAGAGCCAGAGAGCAAAACCACATGCCTAGTTCCAAGGATGGAATGGTCCAAGCCAAAGTGACCATCCTGAAGGTGCTCGGCCTTAGGAACTTGTTCAGGTCATGCAGATTGAGAATGGGGCGCCAGTCCCGTCCGTTTTGGGACCAGGAAGTACCCGGACACAAACCCTGGGTCTGAAAGAGGGTCCGCCACCTCCCAGATCACCTCCTTTGGGAGAAGCAGGGCAATGTCGGCTCAACGAGCCAACAAAGAGGCTGTTGAACCCGTTGCCCCATGTGGGGCGACGACTTGATAGGGAGGGGACTGCTCAAACTCCAGAGGCAGACCCCTGCCGACCACTTCTAGCACCCAGCAGTCCGTGGTGACAGCGGACCAGGCGGAAACGTCACCCCACGGGGGGAACCCGGGGAGGAGTGACGAGGCTGTGGGCGACACCCCTCAACCAGTCACAGGGCAGGCTTGCAGGAAAGACCAACCGAGGGGCCTCCTGGGCCTTTCCCTCCAGGCTTCCTATTGGAGGAAGCGGCAGACTTGGCCATAGGGCATCAAGTGTGAGCCTGCTAGCCCTGTTGCTCGTGCTGCTGGGCTAGACGTGCCGCAGGAGCGAAAGGGTTTACGCTACTGCTGGCGGCCTTTGTCCTTCTGGGCAGACGTGACAGTACAAGGTGGCATTGGACTTCTCGATCCTCTGGAGATGGCCTTCCACCCCTGGCCCGAACAAGTCGGTGCCCAGGAAGGGAACATCTGCCAGCTTGTGCTGTGTGTCCACCGTGAAGGTGGAGATCCGCAGCCAAGCTCTGCGGCGCATAGCTACTGCGGCTGCTACTGACCAGGCACAAGAGTCACCGATGTCCAAAGAGGTTTGGAGCTGCTGTTTAGCCACTGCCCTTCCCTGATCCCGAATTTGCTTGACCGTCGTCTGAAGGTCAGCTGGGAGATGGGGAATCACCTCATCCAGGGAACCCATAAGGGCGTGTGAGAAATGTGCCGCAGTACAACCGAGCTAGCCTGTCGAAGGCCTAGGGAGGAAGCAGCGAAATCCTTCCGCCCTGAGTAATCCAGCTTTTTGGATTCCTTATTGGGCGGTTTGTCCACATCCCTAGCGTTCCCGGAACGCCAGAAAACACTATCGGTCACCAGCCCCTCCGCAGAGGGGTGCTCCGAGAAACCAGAGAGTGAACTGGTGGGGCCTGCATACTTGCGGGCCATCCTGGACGAAGGCATGGGACAAGAAGCAGGACGCTGCCAGAACTCCAAGGCCAGGCTAACAATGGCTTCAGCCACCAGGAAGGCCTCCGTAGGAGAATCTCCTCAGTCCAGTATCTCCGTGAGGGGATACCTGGCCCGTTTCTGGATGGGTTCAAGCTGCATCTCAGTAGACTGAGATGAGTTGAAGAATACCCAGGAACGAGGATGGGCTCTCGTCCACCGACTGACTCCCAGCGGATTCCAGGTCAATGGGCCTGGAGTACAGGGAGGAGTCGTCGTCAGACTCCAGAGTCTGCAAACAGCTGTCGAGCGCTTGAGCCACCCTCCACTTGCCGAGGTTGATCGGGAGTGAGGGTGACAGACAACCTGTGGGGCAAGCCCCTACACGCCCGAGAATCCTTGGTCGGGGCCACCCTCTGTTGAGGCGGTGGTTCCACCACAGTGGGCGGAGCAGCCAGTTTTGGCCGAACAACCAGCGCCAGCCCCTTGATGACTACGAGGGGTTGCTCCGGTGACAGCCACTTAATTGCCGGAGAAGGCGACGGAGTGCTACCGGTCAATAAAAGTTGCTGCCACATCATGTCCTCGTAACACCAACGTAACTTACATTGGAGCCTATCCTCCAAAGAGAACGAGCAGCGGTGCTGCTTTCCACGGTGTCGAGACAGAGACCGCCGACATCGGCGGGATCTACTCTACTTAGAAGAGGATCGAGACCTTCAGTCTCGCGAGGGTGGGTCAAAGAGGGGCGAAACTCGCCTCATCCTCTGGTTCAGGAGTCCTTACCGGACTTCGGCGTAGGAGGCACGGGCAAGTCCTCTGTTACCACCGAGGGAACCGGTGAAGAAGGGTTGTCAGCTTCTCCAGTCGACAAATCATCTAACTGGTCGAGAAAAATCTTGACCGTCAACGGATGTCTCGGCTGGCTGACCTAACAGGGACACCGTGAAGCCAGCGACCTTAGCCACAACCTTGACCGAAATAGAGCACCAACGGTCTGGTGGAGGGGATCTCTCCCGCTCCCACGAACGTTGACAGTGGGACTTACTTTTTGGTTCTTTTTTCTTAGAGCGGCTGGAATGTCCCGATGGCCCTTCTTCTTTGGTGGAGAGGGACTGGCAAAGCTCCTTAAAAGAAGCAGTATAGGAGGAGCCCAAGGACAGCGGGATAAACGCCACAACTGAGGACGAAGATGAAGCGGCCTGGGCTGCCTCCTCCTCGAGGGTCAACTGCTCCAGCTGCTCCACGGAGCCTGCAAGGCGCGGACATGCCAACAGGCCTCTTGACTTCACTGGACGGTACAAGCTCGGGACGCCAAGTTGCAGGTCAGAAGCGGTCCCTCAGAACCAAAGTCAGAAGGACTTGCACAGATCGCAGGCCTGCAGATCATGAGCAAGACCCAGGCAGTAAACGCACGTGGAGTGCTGATCGGTCCGGGACATCATCTGCCCGCAAGGGCACCGACGGAAGCCGGGAGTGGATTTGTTCATCGCAGCTGCAAGGGAAGAAGACTGAAGTCTTGTAAATTGTAAAACAATTTTCAGTAAACCCAAAGAGGTAGGATCCAGGCCTAAAACTCGGAGCACTAAGGAGGGAACCTGAGCTTCCAAGCGGTAAGGAAGATCTGACATCATGGGGCGGAGCCGAAGGTTTTACCACCCAGGTGGGTGGGAGGAGCCAGCTTGAAGACCTTCCAGCAAGAATTAAAGCGACAAGGAACCTGCCAGACAGTGTGGATTGAACATCATATCCACGTCCCTAGAACCATTTGTTCCAACTCGTTCGTCAATTTATACCACTGTACCTTTGGTGTCCATTGTGGAATTCACATATGAAGCCAAGCAAATGGTATAGTTACTATTGCAGCCCTGTCCTATGGCAGGAAGGCACACCCCCATTTTGTGTCCAGTACCACCCCAATGTATTGCAGGCATTTGCACGGGTCAGCACTGGCTTTGGCACATTCATTGTTATTCCTAAGGCCTTGAAAAGTTGTCTCATTTGGCGCAGAGAGTGAAGAGCTCCCTTGAAACTGGCCTTCAGAAGCCAATCGTCCAAATAAGGGAAGACATATAGCCCTTCACTGCAAAGGGCTGTGGTAACCACTGCTAAGCATATGGTAAATACCTGATGCACCCAAGATAAGCCAAAGGGCAACACTCAAACTGCTGGTTGCCCTCTGGCATTAAGTTTGTAGCACTTTTGTTAATGTATGTACTTTGTGCTCCTCCTTCCTGGCTGCCCCTTCTCCGCCTCCAAAAGCCCTGCACACCGCTCCCCTGGTCTTACCTTATGCCCGATGTCCTCTGCCACAGGAATTTTGGTGTGTGCCCAGCCACAGGTGGAGCTTGAAAAGGGGCATTAGTCTTACCTTGGGGGGGACCACTTTTTTCCTCCCCTTAACCCAGGAGCCTCTGCCATCCAGTTATGCATATGCATGGAGACGCACATGCACACCGGCACCAAAGACCACTCCAATCCACCCACCCTACCGCTAGCCCTCCCCAATACCAGATATAGCCATTAAGCCTCCACTCTGTGGCAACCAAGAGCCGGGGAGGCCTACCACTCCACCCTGGAAGAGAAGAGCTGCCTGGCAGCTGCTCCAGCCCTCCTCCCATACCAACCCCCAGTGTCCCGTGCTCATTCCCGAACATGGGTCACCAGTGTGGCAAGAGTTAAGGCATCCAGCACCTCAGCTCTCTGCACCACTGGGCTGGTAGTTTGTAGCACTTTCTGATCTTGATATGAAGGTATGCATCCTTTATGTCAAGTGAACAAAGCCAAAAGTTCCCCGTTTGCAAGAGGGGAATCAGTGCTTGCACAGACACCATTCAAAAAATGTTGTATTTGATGTACAGACAGGTCTCTGCAATCCAACCTAGGACGTAGCTCTTCTGTCCACTCAGACGAGGCAGCATCTGGAATAGAACCCTATGCTCCTGTCTTGTGAGGGAACTGGTTCTACAGCATGTTTTTGCAACAGAGTCTGAATTTCCTCTTTTAGAAGGGACAAGTGGCCTGGAGAGTAAGAAGAAGGGGATGGAGGATGAACTGGAGGGGTTTTTATCAATTCCAGACCATGCCTCTTTTCTACTATTTCCAGGACCCACTCATCTGTAGTTATCTTCCAATGTTTTAGATGGAGGGAGATCTTTCTCCACACTCTCACCCCCAAGAGGCAATAGTGAGAGGTGGGAAAGATGAAGAGTCCAGTTGAACCAGGGGTGGCAGGGCTGCCAGATAAAGTTCTTAGGAAGGCATGACCATCTCTACCACTGCCCTGCCGATGGTATGTACGGTTACCCATGGCAGCAGGGCTACAAAGAGATCTACCACGCCTTCTGGCTGGCATAGGGTAAAAGGAATTTTATAACTTACAAGTCACTTTGGAGAACTAAAGGCCATAAACTACATTCTTCAACATTACTTCCAAACAGTCTGGAGCCCCTAAAAAGAACATTTAAAAACAGCCTGCTGCACATCAGTAGCAAAACCAGCTACTCTGAGCCTGACATAATGTCTAATACAGATACCCAAGGCCGCAGCCCTGGAAGAGGCATTTGACACATATGCCAAACTTAGCAGGTGTTTGCCAACTTCAGAGCCAGATGATGGTTTTAAGCAAGTCAGTCTTGAAAGGACCATCAGGCAAAGCCTGTGCTGCAGTACATGCAGCCTTCCATAGGCTATTCTGATATTTTATCATATGGGCCTGGTAATTAGCTATCCACAGGCCGAAGGATGCTGAGACACAAGAGCATTTGCCCATTACATCCAGCCTCCTAGATTCTCTATAGAGGTAAAGTACTCATGTGCCTAGCACCTTTAGAATGAACATGAGCAGCCATAAAAAGACTACACAGCCAGTTTCAGGTTGTGCAGCATAAGGCTTAGCAGACTGGGCAGCATACTGCTCATCAGCCTTCCTTGAAACGGCAGGCAGGGTACTGGGCCTACACCAAGCAGCAAAAGTATCATCCAGTGCAGAATATACAGGAGGAATAACTGAAGGTGTGCTGACCCTTCAAAAATTCCATAAGATTCTTCTTAGTGAAATCTTGCTTAACAGCAAAGCCTATGGTAGACTGCATTTGCTCAAGCATAGCCTGAAGACAGAGTCCTCAGGGGCAGATTTGGGTGTGTAAACCAGAGTTCTCACTGAAGTATGAAAGGATGGAGCTGGAAGGCAGTTCCCTCTTCAAAATACCTCACCCTCATATTTTTTATATATATATATATATATATATATATATATATATATATATATATATATATATATATATATATATATATATATATATATATATATACACACACATACATACACACACACACACACATACATATATATACATACATACATACATACACACACACACACACACAATATATATATACATATATATACATATATACACACACACATATATATATAAATATATATATATATATACACATATATAAATATACATATATATATATATATATATATATACACACACACACACACACACACACACACACACATATATACACACACACACACATATATAAATATATTTTTAATACACACATACATACATATACACACACACACGCGTCCCTCTCAATGTTCAAGAGGTCAGGATCATATTCCACCCCATTGTCACCATGAACGCAGAGGGGAAACCACAGAAGGAGACAGCGATGGCTGAGGAGGAAGAATCATTAGCATTCTTCTAGAATCAGTCAACGAAGGTGCTGGTGTAGGCAGCCTTGTTTCCGGCAGAACTACTGCTGGCAGCAGCGATGGTAGAAGGCACGGTAACAAGTCTGAAAACTATGCCAGCACAGCCCAAGAGTAGACAGCACCCTGAAAAGGGTCCGGCACTACCTGCGAAGGGAGAGCACCTGACGCAAGGTACCATCCACAGTAGCTACAGCAGTGCCCAAGCCAAGCCCCTGGTGTCTCAGCAACGGTCGGGGGGGCGCTGGAGTTAACGCTGCTGGAGCAGACATAGATGAGGACGCACCCGTTTTCTATGGCGACCCTGACCTCACTGTTGAAGCAGATTTATCTTTGTGCTTATGGCCAGAAGAGGCGGCAGCCCTTGACAATGACCTTTACATTTCTTGCGACTTAACCGTTTGTCAGTCAACAGTGAGGAAGAAGCGGGGGCAGAACCTGCAGCTTTTTCCATGGCTTTCAACACTTTTTGGGCAGGGAAAGTTTCTAAGGCCTTCCATCGGTGTCTCCTTGTAGCCTAGTTGAAACTCTGGCAGATCTCACAGACCCTCATGTTGTGAGATAGGCCTAAACAATTGATCGTGTATGTCATCTTGTAGAACTCGTAGTCGCTGGAATATAACAAATATTCTTTGTTCTTCTACAGCATAGAGAGACAATGAAAAATACATAAGTGAAATAAAAACAGTAACCGCTATTTTGACGACATTTCTCAGCAGGTCTGATGAGGATGATCGATGGCCAGAGGAAAAAAACCAAAAAAACTGAAGAGTGTTGGGGCTGCCCACATTATATATGACACAACATTACAAGTCATTGTGGCTGGCCCCCAGCTAGCAAACGGTTTCCAAGTGGTCCTGCCGCTGATGGCTTACATTCCTAAGGGTGTGGCCCATGGGAGGAGATGCTCTATGAAAAGCTGTTACAGTTTGTAGTATCATTACGAACCAATCTACTACTCTACAGCACAAAGTTCGTAACATCCAATTATTCAGCACATATTACATAAGCACTTCGGCAAAGTTGCCCACTGGTAAAAGTGACAGATTCGTATGCAGGTGTGTGGTCAGGTGCGGCAGATATGGAGAAGACAAAAGGAGTGGCAGGGCAGATGGTCAACAATGAAAAAGCAATGTTGCGGAGACAGTGTTGGGGAGTTTGGGATGCTGCAGCACAAGGTCATTCTGGAAAGCAATTTACCCATTAAGCCTGTATGTCAGGGTCACCTACATTAGAGCGAAAATAAACTTGCCAAATGTCAAGAGACCTACGGCAACAAGCGGAATCTGATGGAGCGAGCAGGAATAACGTCAGAAAGCAGTGGGAATAGGAACACTAAGACTAGGAAGGGCGACATCTCCCCCCAACCTCAATTATAGAAACACCTCCAACTGGCAGCGATAGTGGAGGGGGCAGCAATCCTGTAGGGTACATCTATGGCAGTCAAAGCACATGCTCCAAAGTCAGTACCACACCCACTGCCATCGTCCTTTCCTGCGTTCATTTCTAAACCCTCTGCTGCTCTATTATCGGGATACCATGTCAGGAAGATCCACTTTAACAGCATCGGTAATCTAGTCTGACCAGACTAACACAACCCAACCAAATATTTAAATACGAGCAGTTAATTCAAACTAGCAATGGGCTGTACATTTTTAGTTTCCTGAAGTGCATGTATAACAGAGGCCCAACAAAAGACTACCACGTCTAAAAGTATAACCCATGGCAGTAAAAATCTTAACCACAGTGCAATCTACATGCAACAGAAGGGGACAGAGTGGTCTATCATATGTGACTACTTTCAAAGATTGTAGCATCTCTCATTAGGGAGCTCAAAAACACTGTCAGCCAGCAGGAGGCAGCCTACTCAAAAACAGAAAGCATAAAGCCAGCTGAGAATGCTTAGCCAAACATATGACATAACCTCAACCATTCAAACCAAATACAAGCTGAACTCTGTACAGGTATGGTGTTCCAAGATTTCAGGTGGCAAGGTACACTCAAGGCCTATGCTTAAACCACTTTTTATGTAGAATGGAGGGGTATATGTACTTTACTCAGCTGTTGTGTTACACTAGTCCAATAGTTCTCAGACTTTGTCACAGTGAGCCTCCCCAAATCCATGAAAAAGATTTTGAGCCTCCCCCAAAAACTGAAATAATCTTGGGCCTCCCCAAAGAAAAGTAACATACTATACTTTGCACAGTACCCCTTGAATAAATTGAAACCCCTTTGAGTATTTGGCTCACATTCAGTTTTTTGTCTTATACTGACTTGAAACTTTTGAAAAAGAGCTCCTGTGCTTAAAGGTGCTATCTGAACAAACAAACAAACAAGTATTTTTCAGCTCATACCTCTCAACTGTACCACATTACGAGGAACGTTCCTCATTTTACTTCACAAAAGCTCCCTGTTCCACATTGTGAGGACTTGTCCCACATTAAGTGTTAACATTTTAAAGCAAAAATCTATAGTAAATGATGCAAAAAATATATTATTCAATTAACAGACTTTCTGAACATAAATGCAAACATTTTAACAGTGTTTTGAGCTTCTTAGGTAAAGATCCGATTAAGCGTTCCACATTTTGCTCATTTGTTCCACATTTGGGGGACAAAAGGTTGAGAGGTACGATTCAGCTTATTGTAACTCCTCTCCCCCCCCCCCCCACAGGCCAGCCTACGTGATCCACTATTTTCACTCTTGAACCATTGTTACCCCTTGTTGCAATACCTTCATGGGTCAGACTACTTTCTCCGTTTCCTCTCTATATGAAATATGAACCTTCCTACATAGTTTGCCCCTTCCCTGCTCATAAGCAACTTCTCTGGGATTACGTTGCTCCTTCCTGCTATTGCTCTTAGCACTCCTATGCTCAACGCTTGTATTTGGGCTGTTCTGCCATCAGTTTACAAACTGATCAATTACCACCACTCATTAATTTATTGTTCATATTTATTTGCAATTGGGAACTTAAGAAGCAGGCTGGTAGGACAGAGGTCTGGGGTTATATTCTGTTTTAACTGAAATATTTGAATAGTTTGTAAGTGAAATTAGTTTTATGTGTTAAAAATTATTACCTTGAATTAAAGCTGTTACTTGGGCTGTGATATTGTAACTTTGGAGGCTTGGGGACAGTTGTTTGGCAGGGTTAATTAGAGAGAAATTTAAATGTGTGCCTGGTGTTGGTAAGAGCCCTCCCACCGTCCCTGTTTTGTAGGCTTTCTTAAATACTGAAAAGCCACTGGGGGTTGGGATTGAAGGGCTGAGTATTTCTGTTTGGGACTGAAATTCGAAGCAACAGGAGCTGGTGGGCCTGTGACGTCATACGGTACCTGATGTCTGCTTACACACACTGTTAATGGGACCGAACACACACTGGACTGTATGTGTTTGAGAGACTTGGGAACTTTATTGGTGGGGTTGAAATTGGGTTTGTAAATAACTACAGTCAGTATAGAGAGAAACTGTATTCCAGGGGAAATGGACTGAGAAAAGGGGGTGTGCCATTATAAACAGAGGAGGATAAATAGGGTGGCCATATTCCACCATGGCAGGCATCTTCGGAAGGGTTGTGGGCTGCACAGGCTGTGGGATGGCAATAATTCTAAATTGGGCCTGGAGAGAGGGAGGCTGCCCACTCTGTAGACAGCTATCTTGTATCAGGAGTGAGGTATATTGGTTAAGGAGTAAGCTGGGGGGGTGTCCAAGGATAAGGGGTGTGGATATGGGCAGCAGAAGGGTGGGGCTGAGGGAGGCTGGGGCACGCCTGAAAATTACAGGACGTTATGTTATAGCAAGGTAGGGGATATTAGGGGACAGAGGACCCTAGATAGGAAGTTGATGCTAAGGAGAAAGCGAACGGGTGAACATTCTGAATACAAAGAGAGTGGAGGGGGAAGAGTCAGGAGGGCTGTTGAGGAAGCCTAGAACAGCAGCCTGTGGGAAGGAGCTCCTAAGGTGAACAGAGCAAGAGGGGAAGAAGAGGGGCAGTTTAGAGATGCAGTCAGGGGAAACTCTGGTTACTTGATGGAGGCTGACATAAAGTGTCACAATAAATTTGAGCTACTAAGCAACCTAGAGGGGGAGGAAGGGGTTGGTGGAAATGAGGAAACTTATACAGAGGCCGGGGGGAGGGAGTCGGATACTCATAGGGCATCACAGACCGGCTATGGAAAGCACAGAAATAGTCCCAGAGGGAGAAGGGGAAACATATATGTTAAGCAAATGGAGATGCAACATATTCCAGACATGAGGGAGGACAGCATGATTGGAGAGAAACTGGGAGACAAGGAGGTGGGAGAGGAGCCCCCCTTCAGCAGGGGGTCAGTACCAAGGATGGGGCCCTAGCTAAAGGGGACCCACAGAGAGCCTCTGGAGGCAGGGGTACTATTACAAGGCGGGAGGATGGCGGTGTGGGGAAGGGAAACCATCAGGGCCAGGATAAATGGTTCGGATAAGAGAAGGTTAAATGGGACACCTATTCAGAGGGGGTTTGAGTTAAGTGGGCAAAATAGCAAGGAAGGCAGAAAGGGGAGGGTGACAAGGGGGTCTCTAATAAGGCAGGAAGACTCCCATGAAATTGAGATCATGAATAAAGGGGTGGAAGGGGGGCTGAGATGGCATAGTGGAGGTAACCATAAGGATGATGGCGGTGTTAAGGTTCTGTTATTGGGAGACTCTATGATTAGGGGTATCCAGTGGGAGGGACGGGGGTGGATGCCATAGCCAGGTGAAGGTAGTGAGTATCTCTGGGCTGACAGTGCACAGAGCAAAGTTCACGTGTATGAAATGGTTAGGGATTGTGGAGGAAACCGATTTCTGGTATTTGGGAACTAATGATCTAGAGGGAAACAGCGCTTTGAAATCCAAGCAAGGTTCCAAGAACTTGCCAGAGTCTGTCGGGATAATGGATGCAACATTTTCGAGATATTGCCAGTACCAAAGGCCTCAGTGGAGAAAAATGAAGCTCACAGAGGTTAATGACTGGCTCAGGAAGTGGGGTGAAGAGAGTGGGCTGGGGTGTTAGGGAACTGGAATGGAGTTTGGGAGGATAAGGGACTATATGCCAAGGACAGGTTTCATCTTGCCCCATTAGGGAAGGAAGTCCTTAAACAGGGGATGGCTGACTATATACAAGAAAGGTGGGGTTTAAACTTGTGGGGGAATAAGGGAGGGGCTGACCAGAAGCCCCTCCTCCAGATGAGGGAGTAGCCTTCAAGCCCAAGGGGGATGGGGGAAACAGACTGGGCGGAGGTTTCAGGAGGAGCAGAGGGAGGATGGAAGTATAAGGAATCTGGGTGGGGTTCACAAAGACTATCAGGGATAAGGGTGGGGGTTAGTGTTAGTAAATGCCAGGAGCTTGGGAAACAAGTTGCCAGAGTTCCAGGCCATGCCGTTCGGGGGGGGGGGGTGGATGTGGCGGCGGTCACAGAGACGTGGGCCAAAAAAATCATGACTGGGACCTAAATGTACGGGGGTACACTATGCTTAGGAAGGATAGAAAGGAGGGCAGAAGGGGTGGAGTGGCTATATTCATTAGAGATGACAAATTGCGAGGGTAGAAGAGGCAGAGGGAAACGTGGAGGCCTTATGGGTCACCTTACGATCCCCAGCAGGAGATAAGGTCAAGCTGGGTGTAGCATATAGGCCCCCCGGGATGAGTGATGTTCTAGAGGATGGTTTGCTGGACAACATCATTGCCCAGTGTGGACCAAAAAGGGAAGGAGTGGTGTTGATGGGGACCTTAAATATGCCAGGGTACAAAACTGGGAACCATGTCCTCTAAGGTGGCCAAGGAGCAGAGGCTGCTGATGGCTTCCAGGATGTGTTCTTAACACAGCATGTGATGGAGCCCACAAGGGAGGGGCATGTCCTGGATGTGGTTCTGGCAGATGGGGATCTGGTAAGGACCTGGTTGTACAGGACCCCTAACTGGGAGCGACCACAATACTGTCTGGTTTCAAATAAGCATGGGGGGATCTAGGACACTGGCAGTGGACTTCAGGGGGGCAGACTTTATGGGCATGGGAAATATTCTTAAGGATCACTTGAAGGAGATTACCTCAATGACAGGTGTGGAAAGGAGATGGGAGGTCATAAAACGGGGACTTCATGAGGCAGTCAGGATCTGCGCTAAGTTGAAACGTAAGGGAGCAAGGTCACAAACCATGCTGGTGGTCCAGTGAGGTACAGGTAGCAGTCAGAGAAAAGAAGGCGGCCTACAAAAAATATAAAACAACAAGAGGGGATAGGGATAAGGAAATGTATCAGCTTGCATCTAGAAAAATCACCCGTATGGTGAGGGGAGCAAAGTCCAGTAAAGAGCAGCGGCTGGCACAGGGGATACATGGAGGGGAAAAGGGGTTCTTCCGGTACATTGGGGAGCGGAGAAAAACTAAGGGCCATCTCAGCAGATTGAGATCAGAAGAAGGGTGGGTGGAAGAGGAGAGGGATCAGGCAGAGGTATTTAACGAGTACTTTGCCTCGGTGTTCACTAGGGAGGGGGATGGGATATCTACAAAGCAAGGCACGAAGGGGATAGAAGTGTCAGTAAGTGGGATCAGGGGAGCAACAGAAATGGAGCAGGAGGGAGAAGTACCCCAGGGGTGTCACATCTGGGTAAGGATAAAAAGGCCAGTAAGGTGGAGGGAACGGATGATGCTAGCTCCGCCAAATGGTGTGGTTAGCCGTCAAGGCCCTAAAGAAAGATAAATCTCCTGGGCCGGATGGCATTCATCCGAGAGTACTATGGGAACTGGCGGATGTACTGGCTGCACCCCTGGTGGAGCTTTTCAGCAGGTCACTGGAGACAGGGAGGGTACCTAGGGATTGGCGAGAGGCACATGGTACCAATCCATGGGGGGTGGAGTCAGGGAAGTACCAGGTAAATCTATAGACCCATCAGTTTGACCTCGGTGGTGGGAAAATTAATGGACAGTATACTAAAGGAACGACTGGGGGTGTACTTGGAGGAGGTGGGAGGTCTGGATAGTCGGCAACATGGGTTTGTGCCAGGTAGATGTCAAACCAATCTTGTGGAGTTCTATGAATGGGTAACATCAGAACTGGACAGGGGTAAGCCTGTGGATGTATTATTCTTGGACTTCAGCAAGGCGTTTGACTCTTGTCCCCCACAATGGTCTGGTGGAGAAACTGATGGGGTTAGGAGTAGGCCCTTTGATGGTCAGATAGATTGAAAACTGGCTAGCTGGACGCACTCAGAGAGTAGTGGTCTGTGGGGAGCTCTCGAACCCTAGAGAGGTTGGTAGTGGGGTACCGCAGGGCTCGGTCCTGGGTCCGATCCTGTTTAATGCATACATATCAGACATCAGGGAGGGTACAGGGTGTGAAATGAGTCTCTTCGCAGATGACTCCAAGATGGGAGCAGCAGTTGAGGGAGAAGAGGGGAGGTTGGCCCTGCAAGGGGACCTGGACACCCTGGAAAGCTGGGCTCACACATGGAAATTAAATTTCAATATCACCAAGTGCAAGGTGTTGCATCTTGGTCGGGAAACCCTAAACACAGGTACACTCCTGGGAGGGAGGCACTGGAGGCCTCAATAGGGGAAAAAGACCTAGGGGTCATGGTGGATGCATGTATGAATAACTCTGAGCAGTGCAGGAGAGCAGCTAGCAAGGCAAACAGGATGTTGGGATGCATCGTATGGGGATCACCTCTAGGAGCAAGGAAGTGATTCTGCCGCTGTACAATGGACTGGTTAGACCACACCTTGAGTACTGTGTACAGTACTGGAGACCACACTTGAAGAGGGACATACAGCTCCTGGAGAGGGTACAGAGGAGGGCAACAAAGATGATACTAGGGCTAGGGGATTTGATGTATGAGGACAGACTTGAGGAGCTCTGCCTGTTTTCATTGGAGGAGAGGAGAGAGAGACAGGGGACATAATTGAGGTCTTCAAGTACCTCAAGGGAATAAATAGGGTAAACATGGAGGGAATCTTTAGACTAAAGCAGGGAGGTATCACCAGAGGCATGGTTTGAAGTTGGAAGGGTGAGGGGGAAGAGGAGGAGGTTTTTTCACTGAGAGGGTGGTGGACCCTGAATGCACTGCCTGGTGAGCTGGTTCAGAGATCCACAGTGGAGGGCTTCAGAGAGGGTGGACAGACACAGAAAGTGGATGTATCAGATGATGGCCTGTCCCGGGGATGATGGGGTTTCTGGAGCACAAGGGATGGAAGGGTCTTGGCACCCAACTAAGGATCTAAGGTTCGAGCAGACTCGATAGACCGTAAGGCCTAATCTGCTGGCAAATAGTATGCTCATTGTATATTTCTTGATTGTTTTGCAGTTACCTTTTGAAATGTATTCACTCCCTACCCTTTCCCAGGTACACCAGAAATACAGGTTACTCACCTGTAACAGGAGTTCTAGGAATGGTATATGTTGTTCATCCACACTTATTGGCAGGTTCCTTGACGCTTTAAATCTTGCCGGAAGGTCTTCAAGCTGGCTCCTCCCACCCACCCGGGTGGTAAAACTCTTGGCTCCGCTCCATGACGCCAGATCTAGCCCGCTGCAAGCCAGGTTGTGTGTCGAAGCCGGGGAGGTCGGGTGAGTCGTGTGGATGAACAACATATACCATTCCTAGAACTCCTGTTACAGGCGAGTAACCTGTATTTCTAGGGACATGGATATGTTGTTCATCCACACTTATTAGCAGACTCCTAGCAGTTCTCCGGGAGGAGGGAGGCAAGGCGCAGACCCCCTACTTAGGGAATAAAGACTGGAGAACAGAGGCCCCAAACCAGCATCCCGGCATGACTGGTCAATGTAGTGTAGGTAATGAAGGTATGTGCCGACTTCCAGGTAGCAGCCCTGCAGATATCCTGGATAGGGACATCCCTGGAAGCAGCCACAGATGCAGCGCTATGGTGGGTAGAATGAGCTCTCATCCCTCTGGGAGGCTCCATGCCCGCCAACCTATAGCAGAGATCTATGCAGGAGGTGACCCACCTGCTTATCGTCCGCTTGGCTGCAGGTCTGCCGGGTGCGGCTTCAGCATAGGTGACAAACAGCTGGCGAACCTCTCCCCGAACTTCAGCCATCCGCTCCTTATAATAAGCGAGCGCTGTTCTAGGGTCCAAAGTATGGAGCCTATATTCGGCCTCCGAGGTGTGATTGGGGTAGAACACCGGCACAGTCAACACCTGGTTAAGGTGAAACTCTGACACCACCTTCGGAAGGAATTTCGGTTGGGGGCGCAGGACAACCTTGTCCCTGTGGAAGACCAGATAAGGAGACTCAATGAAAAGCACCTGGAGCTCTCCCATCCTTCTGGCTGACGTGATAGCCACGAAGAAGGCGGTCTTCCACAACAGGTGGGAGATATCGCACCTGTGCATTGGTTCGAATGGCTTGCCCATGAGCTTGGCCAATACCAGCAGTAGATCCCACAGAGGTAGAGGTTCTCGCACCAGAGGGGAAATGTGATCAAGGCCTTGGAAAAAGCGTCAGACCACCTTCACCAACCGACCGCTTCCCGGCCCGCACCCAGTAAGCAGAGATGGCTGCCAGGTGCACCTTAAGGGTCGTTGACCGAAGCCCTTGCTAAGAAAGGGACCACAGGTAGTCCAGAATGCTTGCCAAGGAACAGGAAGAAGAGTCCAGGCCCTTTCCCTGACACCAAATGGAGAATCTCTTCCATTTGAAGGCACAGCATTTTCTGGTCGAGTCCTTACGGGATACCTCAACGACGCTGAGGACCTCGTCGGAAAGACACAAGGCCTGGAACTCTAGCCACTCAGGAACCAGGCCATCAGGTGCAGGGTTTGAAGGTCCGGATGGGATACCTTCCCCTGACTGACTGAGATCAGGCCCGGGTGGGCTGGAAGCCGCCTCGGGAGCATGGAGCAGAGACTGAGGAGATCTGGATACCAGAACTGGTGGGGCCAGTCTGGGGCTACCAGAATCACCTGCACCTTGTCCCTCCTCGCCTTGAGAAGCACCTTGTGGATCAAGGAAAATGGGGGAAAGGCGTAGAAGAGGCCCGGGGTCCACGGCCCCGAGAAGGCATCCCCCTGCAGCGAGCCCTGCAGAAGGGGGCGGGCATGGAACAGTCTCAGCTTGGCATTCTCTCTGGAGGCAAACAGGTCCGCCTGAGGCATGCCCCAGTGGGAGAAGAGATCTTGTACTACCTCCGGCAGGAGAGACCACTCGTGAGACGCAGCCCCTATCCGCCTTAGGGCATTGGCCAGGGTGTTGGGAGAGCTTCCTTGCATAACAGCATGGAGCGCGTCCCGCCCTGGCGGTTTAGGTAGTACATGGTTGTGGTATTGTCCGGCTGGACCTGAACCACTTGACCCCGAAGAAACAGAGCGAAGGTGGTGAGAGCTAGGCGGACTGCTGGGAGCTCCAGCAGGTTGATATGGCACCGGGACTCCAGAGGGGACCAGAGGCCGTGCGCTCTGTGCTCCCCCAAATGGGCACCCCAACCCATCAGAGATGCATCGGTCGATAGAGAGACCGTCGGCTCGGGGCGGACGAACGGGATGCCCTCCTGCAGATTTGCCGGAAATGTCCACCACTGGAGAGCATTCCACATCTCCTGGGTCACTGTCACGGGCTGGCCCAACGGATCACAGCGTTGTGAGCACTGGCTGGCCAGTCCCCACTGAAGGGGACGCATGTACCAACGGGCCCAACGGACCACGCTGGTGCAGGCCGCGACTGCCCAACCAGAAATGATTGGGCAAAGGAGGAAAGAACCTCGGCCCTGTCCGCCGGGAGCCGAGCTCTGGCTCGAAGAGAGTCACGCTCTGCCCCGATGAAAAGTAGCACCTGCTTCAGCACGAGTTCCGACTTGGCCTCACTGATGAGGAGGTCAACCTGAGAGCAAACCTGGAGGGCCAAATCTCTGGATCGCTCCACCTCTGCTCTGGAGGGGGCTGCAATCAGCCAGTTGTCCAGGTAGGGGTACACCCGGACCCTTCGGCACCGCAGGAATGCTGTCACCAGTGCCATGCATTTGGTGAAGACCCTGGGAGCTAGAGAGAGAGAGGGCCAAGGACATGGCCTGGAACTCGTAAAGGAATCCTCCACTCTGAAGCGGAGGAATCTCTGATGAGACAGACGGATCGGGACGTGAAAGAACACGTCCTGGAGGTCCAGGGAACAGAACCACATGCCTCGTTCCAAGGATGAGATTATCTGAGCCAGAGTGACCATCCTGAAGGTCCGAGACCTTAGGAACCTGTTCAGGTCGTGCAGGTCAAGGATGGGGTGCCAGCCCCCCGTCCGTTTTGGGACCAGGAAATACCTGGACACAAACCCCAGGTCTGGAGGAGGATCCGCCACCTTCCTGATCACCTCTTTCTCGAGGAGCAGGGTAATATCGGCTCAGCGGGCCGACAGCGAGGCTTTGGACCCTGTGGCCCCCCGGGGGGCGATGGCTCAAAAGGGAGGGGTCTGCTCGAATTTCAGAGGCAGGCCCTTTCCTACCACCTCCAACACCCAATGGTCCGTGGTGATAGCAGACCAGGCAGAAAGGAAGTGGCAGAGCCGTCCCCCCATGGGGGGTAACCCAGGGAAGGGTGACGAGGTTGGGGGCGACACCCCTCAACCCGTCACTGGGCAGGCTTGGAGGAGGAACCGGACGAGGGACCTCCTGACCTTTATCTCTTTGCTTCCTGTTGGAGGAAGCCGCCGGCTTGGGTTTGGGACATCACGCGCGAGCCTGCTTGCCCTGTTGCTGGTGCTGTTGGGCCGGTCATGCTGCAGGGGCCGAAGGATGAAAGGACTTATGCTGTTGTTGACGGCGGCCTTTGTCCCTCTGGGCGGAGATGACAGAGTCCAGAGTGGCACTGGACTTTGATCCGCTAGAGGTGTCCCTCCACTCCAGGGCCAAAGAGGTCAGTCCCCAAGAAGAGGACGTCCGCCAACTTGTGCTGGGTATCCACCGTGAAGGTGGATATCCTCAGCCACGCCCTGCGGCGCATGGCCTCCGCGGTTGCTACTGACCTGGCACAGGAATCACCTATGTCCAGAGCAGTCTGAAGCTGCTGCTTCGCCACCGCCCTACCCTGGTCCTGCACCTGACGGACAGTGATCTGCAGGTTGGCTGGGAGATGAGAGACAACCTCATCCAGGAAGCCCATGAGGGCGTGGGAGAAGTGTGCCATCAGCACGGCCGAGCAAGGACGCAGCGTACACCTTGCGCCCGGCAAAGTCCAGCTTTTTGGACTCTGTCGGGGGGCTTATCCACGTCCTGAGCGTTTCTGGAACACCAGAAGACGCTATCGGTGACTAACCCCTTGGCAGAGGGGTGCTCCGAGAAGTTGGGCAAAGAGCCGTAGGAACTGTGATACTTCCTGGCCGAGATGCAGGACAGGAAGCAGGCCGCCGTTAAGCTCCAAGGCTGGGCCGACAGCCTCAGCCACAGGGAAGGCCTCCGTGGGTGAATCCCCTCAGTCCAGTATCAACGTCAGGGGATACTTGGCCCGTTTGGACACGGGCTCAAGCTGCATTCCGGTGGACTCCGAGATGAGTCGAAGCAGACCCATGAAGGACGATGGGCCATCGTCCAATGACTGGCCCCCGGAGGACTCCAGGTCAACCTGCCTGGAGAACAGGGAGGAGTAGTCATCAGACCCCGAAGAGTATGTGAAGAGCTGCCTCGGGCCTAAGCCACCCTCCACCTGCCGGGGACGGTCGGGAGTGAGGGTAACAGACAACCTGTGGGGCAGGCCGTGACCCGACCGAGAATCCTTGGTCGGTGCCCCAGACTTCGGTTGTGGAGGTGGAGGTCCCACCACAATCGGTGGAGCAGCTAGTTTCGGCTGAACAACCGGCCCAGAAATGGGCATCTCGACTGCAGCGAGTGGTTGCTTCGGCCATTCGGACGACAGCCACTTGATGGCCGGGGGATGAGTCTAAGCAGACTTACTCAAGGACAACCGTAACTGCTGCCACATAAGCTCCTCGTAATGCTGACGCAATTTATGTCGAAGCCTCTCCTCATCCGAGGAGGAACGGTGTCGCCGCTTACTTCGGTACCGAGACTGCCCATATCGGCGGGAACGGCTTGACCGAGATAAAGTCCGAGACCCTCAGGGTGACCGAGGCCGGGCCTGGGAAGGGGCGGGGGACACCCGCTCTTCCCTCGGCTCGGGCACTTTAGCTGGGGACTGCCACCCCGAAGGCGCAGGCAGATCCTCGGTCTCCACTGGGGAACCGTGAAGATGGGTTGAGGAATATCTGACCGGGCGTCGATTTATCTCGGCAGGTTGGCCTGATGGGACGCCGTGAAGCCAGCGTAATCCGAGCCGCAACTTCACCAAAGTCGACAGTCGGCTGTCCGGGGAAGGAGACCTCTCCCGCTCCCACCAACGCAGACGGTGGGACTTACCCTTCAACTCCTCCTTCTTGGGCCGAGAGGAATGTCCCAATGGCCCCTCTCCCTTCGTGGAAAGGGACTGACAAAGCTCCTTGAACGAAGCCAAGTAAGAGGAACTCACAGAAAGCGGGATAAATGCCGCGGCCAAGGAGGAGGCCTGGGCCGCCTCATCAAGGGCGATCATATGCTTGAGCTGCTCAGCCGAGCCAGCCGCCACGGACACCACCCAAAGAGCCTCTTTGGATTTTACCGGCGGGTAATGCTTCCCGGGGCGCCCAAGCTTCAATCGGGCAGCACGATCCTCCAGGACGGTGGCCAAAAAAGAGCAGCACAACTCGCAGGCCTGCGGGTCGTGGTCTAAGCCTAGGCAGTAGACGCACGTGGAGTGCAGATCCGTCCTGCACATCTTCTGCCCACAAGGGCACCTCCGAAAGCCGGGGATCGATTGTTCCATCGCAGCCGCGAGGGATAATGAAGACCGAAGTTTAGAAAACTTCAAAACTAGTTTCGGACGAACCGAAAAGTTAGGATCCAGTCTAAAACGCAGAGCGCTAAGGAGGGAACCTGAGCTTCCAAGCAGTAAGGAAGATCTGGCGTCATGAGGTGGAGCCAAGAGTTTTACCACCCAGCTGGGTGGGCGGAGTCAGCTTGAAGACCTTCCGGCAAGATTTAAAGCGGCAAGGAATCTGCCAATAAGTGTGGATGAACAACATATCCATGTCCCTAGAAATGAGCCTTCCCGTGTCACCTATTAGTAAATAAATACATAAAATTGACCTACTGTTATTCTCTTTCAGTTTGCTTCATCTCTTCATACAAAATACATAAAACCCAAAATTTAAATACAGTACTTTTCAGACTTGCTTCAGTCTCCCCTGGAACAGGCTGGTGCCTTCCCAGGGAGGCTGGCCTCACCGTTCGAGAACCCCTGCACTAGTCCATTCACAATGGTAATAATAAAAGCACAAGTGCCTGACTAGTCTGGTCCTGAAACCAGAAACATGCTCATTTAGTTCTTTCGTATCTCCCAAGTTTATGTTGGAGTACCTTTTTGTTCAATGAAAAAAATATTTGTTTCTAACTTTAGTTTTAACAACTTCTCCTCGTGCCTACCTGTTAACAAGATACTGTATTCAGGAAAAGGGTAAACACACAGCATGGTCACGCTGTAGCTCAGAAAAAAGTGAGCTTTTAACACCCTGGGTGAGTTTTTTTTTTTTGTAATTATTATTATTAAAGAAGCATGCCTGGTAACAAGGTTGATGCTTTGCCCAAAAATCATGTGATTATCAAATAATTCCATCAATGAGACAATATAAAACACAAAAAGTCACTCAAATGAAAAGCTTTCTGAGCTCTGGGAAAAGTGACAATCAAAAGCCAAAAACAATCAATTCCAAAACTGGCATTTACCGCTGAAATTAAGTTATATATCCAAACACTTGGAGAAAAAAAAAAAAAAATACAGATCCAGACACCAATAGGAGACACCCCATATAAACAAATCGACCCCAACACTTCGCTCCAAATAAGCTCCAAAGACTAGGGCCCAGATATTCAAAAGGGTTGCACATGGCACAACCCACTGATGCGCCGTGTGATTCAAAAGGGAAAAGTGCGAAATAAATCCTGGATGTGCTGGAGAGTGCATCGCACGTAATGCAGGCGCAGGTGGGGTACCATGCATGCCCTGCACAGCGCAATATTCAGCCCGGAATGTGCAAAGCCATGCATGCGCAACCCCTACCTGCGCCAGCACAAAGCTGATTAAAAAAAAAAAAGGAACTGATGGCCACCCACAGGTGAGCTGCCACATTGCAGGGCGCAACACAGCAGCTGCCACCCGCGCTCCGGCTGCACCCCCCCATGCCCGACCGCGGGCATTTGTAATTAAAAAAGCTGTCCAATATCCCTGGTGGTCCAGTGGACCGCTAGCTGCCCGATCGCGGGCATTTGTAATTAAAAAAGCAGTCCAATATCCTGGTGGTCCAGTGGACGCTATCTGCCGATTGTAGGCATTTGTAATTAAAATAAAAATATGTCCTCTATCTCTGGTGGTCTAGTACCTCTCACCAGCCAGCAGAATACCGTCGTTAGAGTTCATTGATTGCCAGTGAATCAATGGGCGTAGTTTCTTTCGGATTATACATTCCAGATATCTTCACATATCTGAATGTAGTACGGTATTGCATCCCATTGGCTCACGCCAGAACCAATGGGCATACAGCCCTACCAACGTGTCAATCGGCGGTGCTGCCGCTCACCACTGACTGGGGATGGGGGCCTCAGCGGACGGGTGGGGAGGGGGTACTCCAGACCACCAGGGATATAGGACATTTTTATTTTTAATTACAAATGCCCGCGATCGGGCAGACAGCGGTCCACTGGACCACCAGGGATATTGGACTTATGTTTATTTATACAGATGCCCACGATCGGGCTGTGGAGCACACTGCCGGCTGCAGGGGGCGTCGGTCCCCGACGGCTGCTGCCTGGCAGGGCGCCAGGCGCAAGTAGTCAGGATCGGTGCACCTGCATGCAAGTGCAGCCATAATGACAAGCAAATGGCCCCATGTGCACCTTGCATACATTATGGCCCCATTTGCATGTTAACTTTTGAATATCGTGGTTGCTGTGCATGGTGCAATGGAACTTGCGCTAGCGCATCCCCATGCTCCACTCTGGCCACTTGCGCTGGTGCACTGTCACTGCGGTGGCCAGGGTACTATATTCAATGCTGCTGAGCCATGACGCAGCTCCGTTGAATATCGCCCAGTTCACACCCCTGCGCAGCTAAGTTGAGCTGCGCCCAAGCTTGCGCCACAGCCCGGCGCAGTTTGAATATCTGGGCCTTGGTCTATAGGCTGGATGCTCTCCACCTCCCTGGAAACTTCCTGAAAGAAAGCGACTGCTGGTCTGGCATGATCTGCCACTCGCACAACTGCGCGGACAGGGGAATGAGAACTTTGGCATCTGTCCTTGATAATGGATTCCAGCACCTTGCTCAGCATCAATGTCAGCCGACAGGCCTGTAAGTTGCCCAGGTCCAAACCTTCCCCGTTCTTGCAGACGAGGACTATACACTGGTCACTTTACAGTACTTGAGCACAACTGTATGAATTGTAGACTCATGAAAGAATACTACAAGCGGGCCCGTCAACTGTCTTCTTAGCTCCACTATGGTCTTGGGGTTTATATCACATGCCCCTTGGAACCTACCTGGACTGATCTTTGTCAGGTAATCGGCTACCGGAGTAGGTGACACCTGCACTGCTGCATCATGGTTACCCCCTTGATGTCATGGGCCCTCACTCTGAGCCAACTGAACAGCAAAACATAGTACTCATTCAGCATTTCAGCCATTAACCCTGGCTTTCCCATGTTCCTCCACCCCCTTCTCCTTTCGAACTCTACTAATGTACTGGAAAAAGGCTTTGTTGACTGCAGACAAAAACAAAAACTTTTCAAAGCAGGGTCTATATGAGGAAGTAATACAGGCTGGATTGCGACATGCAGGGTGCTGATGGGTTTCTCCCTCTGAAAAGTTTCTGGATCAATTTCAGTTTCTACAGCAGCCTCTGCAGTGTACTCATCCAAGGCTGGAAATTTGGCTGTGACACATGATGAACTGAAGCTGTGGTTGGGATGCTTGAGCATTCATTCCCAACAGCCAGTGAAGGAGGGAGCTGTGCGGTCATGGCGTACGGACCGTTTCCAATATCCACACAAATGCCCTCCATAGAATAATAGTTCTAGCAGAGGCTGCTGCATCACTATTTTATTCTGTGTGCATCCTTCTGGTTCAGTAACACAGATCTTCTATTACTCATTTAAACTGGAAAGAATCAGGCATTAGAAAGAATCAGGAATTCCAAGGGTGCGTAGATTTTGGTTATGTTTATTTTGTCACTGTATTTGTAGACCAGCACTTTATTAAAACTTCAGCCCAAATAAATAAAATACCACTGAAAAGGAAAGTAAGATAAAACCCAGGAAAACTATAGAGATATACAGTCTTTCAGGCATCATGATTTTTGGACATAAACGGGAAACCGTGCTAGTTGTATCAAGAAGTTATAAATGGGGCTGGGGGAGATGATTGGTTAAGGTGGACTTCATGGGGGAGACTTGAATCACTAAAAGCACCAATAGAAATGATCAAATATCACTAGGTCAGTCAACTGCAGGCACACTTTTTCCAGTGCAGTGACATTAATACTAAAAGGGAGGGTGGGACAGCAAGTAGCTGCAATATATGACAATTGCCACCAACTGCAATGACCAGATGGAATAGCCAATACAAAAAGGGGAGGAATTATGGGCAGTGTTTGAACAATGTAAACATTGTCATTATAATTTTACGGCAGACCCAGTAAAGCAGTAGCTTTTCCTAATATTCTTCACCCTCCTCTTCACCGTCCAAGGAATCAATGCCAACTTCTTCGTAGTCCTTCTCCAAAGCAGCCATGTCCTCACGAGCCTCTGAGAACTCTCCTTCTTCCACGCCCTCACCAACGTACCAGTGGACAAAGGCTCGCTTGGCATACATTAAGTCAAATTTGTGGTCCAGCGGGCCCCAGGCCTCAGCGATGGCAGTGGTGTTACTTAGCATACACACCGCACGCTGTACCTTGGCCAAGTCCCCACCAGGGACTACAGTGGGAGGCTGGTAGTTGATGCCAACCTTGAAGCCAGTTGGGCACCAGTCCACAAACTGGATGCTTCGCTTGGTCTTGATTGAAGCAATGGCTGCATTGACATCTTTGGGGACCACATCACCGCGGTAGAGCAGGCAGCAGGCCATGTACTTGCCATGCCGTGGGTCACATTTCACCATCTGGTTGGCTGGCTCAAAGCAGGCATTTGTAATCTCAGACACAGACATCTGCTCATGGTAAGCCTTCTCAGCAGAGATGACAGGGGCATAGGTTGCCAGTGGGAAATGGATGCGAGGGTAAGGCACCAAGTTGGTTTGGAATTCTGTCAGGTCAACATTAAGGGCTCCATCAAACCGGAGAGAGGCTGTGATGGAAGACACAACCTGACTGATCAGACGGTTTAGGTTAGGGTAGGATGGACGCTCAATATCCAGGTTCCTGCGGCAGATGTCATAGATGGCTTCATTGTCCACCATAAAGGCACAGTCTGAGTGCTCCAGGGTGGTGTGGGTGGTCAGAATTGAGTTGTAGGGCTCCACCACAGCTGTGGCGATTTGGGGAGCTGGATAGATGGCGAACTCCAGTTTCGACTTCTTGCCGTAGTCAACAGACAGACGTTCCATTAGCAGTGAGGTGAAGCCAGAACCAGTGCCACCACCAAAGCTGTGGAAGACCAGGAAACCTTGAAGTCCCGTGCATTGATCGGCCTGTTAAAGAAAAATCATAAAAAAAAACAAAAAAAAAAACAGTAAGATTCTTAAGCAGATGCAGCCAACAGGACAACTGTTCTTACATAATAGTAATACATGGAACAAACGCCCAACTAGCTCAAAACAGAAACTGGTACCTCCCCGATGGATTCAATGCAGAATTTGAACTTGCAAAAAAAAAAAAAAAAACACACACACACATTGGAGTCAGAGTTCCTTACAAGACCTCAAAACTGCCCAGATAGTGAGGCGTTCCATTAATTGAACATCACATTAGTCCTTGCTCACAACAGGTCAAATACATAAGGGATACACAACAGATGCACTCAAAATATGCAATTCCATCTCCTAGTGTGAAGGGGCAAGACTATTTGTAATTTACAGATAGAATGTGTTTCTTGGGTGAAACTAATTGATTCACACAGCATCTGTTAAAAGTAAATCAGTTTTGTTGAAAGATTTAACTTTTTCTTTGATTTCAGCTGCTGACTCCAGTGTTGCACAAAGCTACTATGGATGTCATCAGCATTGTAAAAGCTGTTCTCCAATTTGGTTCCTAGGTTCAGGATAGCGATTTAGGACATATCTAATCCCTAGATAACTTTTTCTGTAAGTTAGATGGTGTGATAAATGAATCTGCCCAAATGTACCATCACTGGTTGTACAAATGCAACTATACAGACTAGCTCAAACACTGATCACTGTTTTAGCCAATTCTGACCATTTTCTGCATAGGGTACAATGGGATAAGGAGATGAAACCAAACACCAATTATTGTGTCAGTTAAGTTAGGCCATTTCCTGCATAGGTTACAATATAGCACTGAGATTAAACAAGGCTGTGTGGTCCCCTTCAGTTTTCCTAACAGCAATGACAGGTAATGACTTTCCCTATCAGTTGTCTAGCCATCCCAGTTGTGAAACTCAGTTCAGTACCCCCTCAAGTAATCTATCCCATAACTAAGGGGGAAAAATGAATCCTTAAGTTGCTTCCAATTCTCTCTTCCCTCAGCTTGAACTTGTACCCTTTGAATCTTCTAGTCTGGATTCTGCTAAAGGGGCTGCCCTGATCCACTTGCTTGAACAGCTTGATCGTATTACTCCTCATCCTTCTGTCTCCCCCCTCCCCCCCAAGATAATCTCTTGTCATGTTTGCTAGCCCCTAATCAACTTTGTAGCTCTGTGTTGGACTTTTTCTGCATCAGTTTGTGATGTGGTGAGGTCTACTCACTGCCTGTGACAGTATTATATGGCAATAGATCACCCACAGTCAGTTGGCGAGGAGAATGGCTGTACTTATTATCTTGTGTGCAGCTGTCTCCTCACGCTGGTCAGATGTGCTCAAACATCGACAAACCTTTATAAAAAAACACTGCGGGGCCGGGGGGAGATTCAAAAACCAAATAACTACAAATCCAGAAAAAGACATTTAAACTACACCCATAATCCTATTAGAGCGATCATCTGCCATACAATACGATTATGGGCATAGTAACGTTTGTGTTTAATAAGCATCTCTCGCACTGGTTGGGCAGACAGAACCACCCAACCAGCACAAGAGACACTTATTAAATGGTAAGAAACAAATCAGTTACTATACCCATAATTATGTGGTATTGCAACATCCTTTACTGCAACCTAACATTCTGTTAGCTCTACTGATTTCTGCCAAGCACCACCTGGACAGCTTTATGGTCCCATCCATAAACTACCCCAACCCACACCAGAGTTTCTCTCCTGCTCTGTTGCATCGAATACCTTACCATTTAGCCCATTTCTGTCTTTTAGGTGCATTACCTTACACTTCCCCCAACTGCACTGCATCTGCAATTTGTCTGAACAATCACTTTCAGGTCCTCCTGTCATTTCTCATAGTCCGCCTTGCAGCTGAGCACCCTGCAATGTCCAACAATAAAGAAAAACAAAATACTGCACATTACTTCTCTCACCCATGGAGGCTATAAACGAAGGGTCTAAGATTGGTATCCCCAGAATAAATTTTAGTTTTGAGCAGCAGCTTGCTATTTGGACCACACCCACTTCTGAACCCAGTGCTGCACAAGAATGAATTGGGAGCCAATCACAGCAGGGGCCTGAACTGCACCTACCGCATTCTTGGTATGGGACTGGGTTCGGGGGTGCACACAGCCAAATGCAACCTGCTTAAAACCGAAAAAGTATCTTGGATTCCCATTGTAATACCTCAACAAGGAAGTTAAGTAATAGTGATTTTTCTTTTTGTTGCATCTGCCATCTTGCAAGTTCATATATATATATTTTTTTAATGCGTTTGCATTCCTAAAGTCCTTTGAAGCCCTTAACAGAGATTTCCCAATTTCCAGCAAATGACTGGCATCCACAGAGCTCAGGTACACAAAATGCAACACATCTGAAACTGAATTACATTCCTTTTTTTTTTGTTATTCCTGAAGACATTTTAATTAAAGTTTAGGTTATTGGGGCAGGCATATGGCCCCGCAGTAGCATGATGCACTTTGTGCTGGCAAGCAGAGTTCGGGAGTGGGCATGGGGAGCCACAACTGGTGTGGCCAGGGCTGAGAAGTGCTGCTGACAGCAGCGTGAACAACTCTAAGGTGGGAGATGGTGGGTACCCGGCATCCCTTGCGGTTGCAATGGGACAGTTGCAGCATTAAGACCTTGCTCAGTCAGCTGAGGCCAACACTAGGCTGGCCCAAGTCACTGGATGGTGGGAGCTGAGGGGAAAAAAATATGAGAAAAACAAAACAAAACAAAAAAAAAAAAAGCAGCTGCTGTTTAAATGGTGGATGAGGTTCCCTTGGCCTGAACAGGACACATCCCTGACACTGGGGTATATCCTTGACAGACATCTGGCTGGGGATCAAAAATATATCTGTATTTTGTAAGTGTGTGTTACAAGTAGAACTAGAGCTTCGAGAGAATCTCTGTAGAGCCACACATATTGAATTAATCCACTTGCATCAGGACCACTCTGATACTTGAATACCTGGGGACAACCTCCTATACACATTAATGACACCTGCAGACAGTACCCGTGGGTTTCCCCATGCCTCCGGTTTCCCACTGGAGACGAGCTCAGGAGTGGTACAATCCAGAGAGGAACAAGAGACCAAAATCTCCAAACAGGCTAACAAGAGTGGCGGGGGGAAACTACAACACTGAGGGGTACAGAAAAGAGAAGACCAAACCTGCAGCAACTGGCAGGCCTTTAACAATATTCCACCTGAAAATACAGAACGGGGTAAGTGGGTGGGAGAAAGTACAGTTACTCAAGAACTTACCATGACAGTAGATCTGAGAGAGGTTCCTGCATTAGGTCAGTACTTATAGAACTGCGCCCCCTGGCGTCAGGACCACAAGGAAAGTTCTAGCTAGCAATAACCCAACGTCATGTGACTATGTCAGTGTGAGCCTATATACAGTGGGCGGTCCCCACACCCGCCTTCCAGTTCTCCCGCCGGAGATCAAGAGCCAGGTACGACAGGAGAAAAAGAGATGGCTCCTGGAGCCCAAAAAATGAGGCTCAAGAAAAAACAGTTGCAGAAGAGAAAAAGGTGACCCACTGTAGGAACATCTACTGTTACAGTAAGTTCTTATGCAACTCTTATCTTACTTCGAAAGGGTTCCTGTGGTAGGTCATTACTTTTGGACTGAATCACAAGCAGTAATAAAATCAGACAAGGACAAACCCGAGAGGCAGGGAAGGATTCCCAGATAAACAGACCTCCCAGACCAAGACCACTCGCTGTGTCTGGAGGCAAAGACTAGGCCAAGGGCTCCAATTTTTTTTTTTTTTTTTTTGATAGACTTGTACAAGACTGTCACCCAAAAAATCCAGCAACCCATACAGATGGTACAAGGAGTGGGGAAAAAGGAACACCCTTGTCTCTTCCATGCCAATACCCGAAGTTTCCCTCCGAAAGGGCTAACAAAGTGTCTGTTAACTCCACAGACAGTCCATCATGATGTGGACAAACCCATGTGGACACAGCCACTTCCTACAACATAGCCCAAAGGCAAAAAACAAATACTGCTGGAACCAATAAACAGCAGGAAAAAATGTCCACGTCCTGATAAAAGCTCAGGAAAAGGCCTATATTTGAGTAGTCTGACAACTGAAAGATCAGACCTAAACAAAGAAAGGTTGTGGCCTCTCGTAAACCGTGAAGAGACAGAGTCATGGGAAGACATCGCTCCCCCTGAAGGCTCCTCAGAGGCTGTCAGTGGGGGAGGCTGGAGCCCTCTGACGCTGGAGTCCTATGTTTGACCAGACATGTTCTTCAGATGACGAAAAGACTGAAGCAACAGCCCACATGATACCTGGGGCGGATTGTACGCGATGTCCTTGGAGTCTCCACCGAACAATACAGACACCCTGAAAGAAGCATCTAGTATGGCAGACTGGATGCTCTGTGAACCTAGAATTCCGGGGCTGGCTAAACTAACAACCGGCTTGCCTGCCGAAACTATATGGTCAGCGGCAAAGCCGACATCCAATATGCTAGCGGCTGCCGTGCAGACATCGGCAGAACCAGGCAGGTGTCACAGCAGACGTCAGATTTACTGGCAAGAACTGGGCTGGTGTCAGCCAAACCGAAGTCCAACTTCTCGGCTGCATCTGGGTAGGTGCAGACAGTTGACACCCGACTTACTATCAGGAGCTGTGCAGACACCAGCAGGGCAGCCGCCAAGTTTACCATCAAGGACCCGGCAGACCTCAGCGAAGCTGGAGCCTGACTTATTGGTAGAGGACGTGTATGGAGCCAGAGAGCAACTTGCCGGCCTTACTGCCCGGCTTAGACCCTGTGGTTTGAAGATGTCTTAAGGGTAGCAAATACTCTGGCATTGCTGGAGGGACCCACCTGGACCGTTACCAGTTCAGGCAAACAGCGGGGGAACCCTGATCTGCCGCAGCGAGAGGAGGTTTGACTGGAGGGGCGCTTCCAGATCTAACAGAAGGCCTCTCACCACCCGCGGTCCCCGAGGGCGGCTGCAAAGCCAGTCCCGGTGCCTCTCATTTTTCTTTTTGTGCTCCCAGTGGGAAAGGAAAAGAATCCTGCAGCCTCCAACTCTTTCTCCATCTTGATCTTTAGAAGAGAATCATCCTGGGCCTGCTGCGGTTGTTTCCACGTTGCCAGGCTAAAGTCCTTACAGGCTGCACAGCCTTAGATGTTATGGTCGGGGCCTAGGCATAGCAGACAAAGAGTATGACAGTCCTTGTGCAGGATTTGCATGAAGCAGGAGTCACACTTCGGCGGAGCAGATGTCAGAGAAGACTTACTATAGGAAAAAAAGATTAAACTTTACAAGAAAAACGGCCTTCTACCGTAGCCAGAGTTCACCACGAGGTACAATGTGCACTGGTAGATGACGGGAAAGAACTGGAGGGCAGGCGTAGGGATCGCTCTAAGCTCATGCTGATATTGTTACGTGACACTGTGTGGGTGGTCCCACACTAAATATTGCTAGCTTGAATTTTCTGTGTGGTCCTGACGCCAGGGGGTGCAGTCCTATAAGTACTATAAGTAATGACCTACTGTAGGAACCCTCTTGAAGTAAGATTTGTGGTTCTATGGAGGAGTCTCTCTCAAAGATCTATGGTTACTGGTAATTAAACTATGTTTGACATCTCCCTCTATAGAGTTAGAAACTGAACAATTTAAAAGCAGTTCAGCACTGTACAGCAGGATGAAGGTCAGGTCGTTAAGACATGTGGCTCCCAAATACAGTAGGCCTTGGAAGACAGCAAGCCAGCCCATCTACATGACAGAAGATCCAAACTGTAAGTGATGGTACGGATCCAACTCAACATGGCGGCAGAAAAAATGTCAGCTGTCGAAACTTATCAGAAGCAAGCCACAGAAGTGGCCATACTACTAGTGGAATGTCAACAAAGCAGCCCAGAAAGAGCTTTATCATGCTTCGCGTACAAACATACAAAATGACAGTCACTTGGAAAGTTACTGCTTAGAAACAAGGGCTCCCACCATCCAGAGGGGCAAATGAAACAAAAAAGTTGAGAGGAATTACAGTTCTTATGCAATTGACACAAATGTAATGCTCCATGGACACCCAAAGAATGCACATAACCTAATAAATATTGTGGGGAAAGGGAAAAACAGGAAGGTGAATAGTCCAATTCAGAGTAAATGTAGACACCACCTTGGTATGAAACAGATGGGTAAGAAAGTGAGACCAGATCCTGGTGAAAAGCAAGGTACACAATATCTGTGACCAACGTCTGCAGCTAGGAAGATCTGCAAGCTGATGTAAAAGCTACCAGATAAAGCATTCTCCACTTGACAAAAAGAAACTCACATGTGGCAGAAGGCTTGGAAAGAGCAGAGTGAGGGACTCCTGAACCAAGTTACAGTCCAAGACCAGAAACAAGAGAGAGAAAGGGGGCCACAGATGCAGAAGGTCTCTTGGGAGACTGAAGGACACCTCAAACTGTGACACACAGGCTTGCCTTCCAAGATGACATGAAAGGCAGAAATGGCCAACAAACGTACCTTCATCAAAATGTACTGGAGGCCAGTGTCCGACGGGGACAGGAAAAGGGGTCCAGAGAGTGAGACACATAACTAAGAGTTTACATTTCAGGGAATACATGTGCCAACCAGACAGCATACACGGAAAACAACAAATCGGGACAGTTCTGTGCCTTCAGCAGCCAGATGTGAAGTTGCAGTGAAGGAACATCAAGAGTGTAGCAGACTGTTGTGGTCCTAAGAAAGGAGCCCCACCTATAGAGTTAGGGGGATCGGAGGTTCAACTGCAATTCATCAGAGCAATGGAAACCAAATCTATCTAGGCTAGAAGACAGCCACAAGAAGAATGTCCAGCTCCACCCATAGCTTCACTAATACCCTTGGGGTGGGGGGTCTGAAGGGAAAATGCATAAAGGAGTCTCCACTGCCAGGAGACGGACCATGCATCTTGCCAAAAAAACTGCAGTCCTAAGAGAGCAAGAAAACACATTTCACTTTGTGTGGGGATGCAAAAAGATCCCACCTGGGTTGACACCCACACACAAAATGCTCAACTATCACACCGTCCAGCAACTTTCCGTGGCATAAGAGGGAGTGACCTGGAAGTGTCGGCTGGGAAACTCGAACAAGGCAGAAAGGTGATCACCATGCGTACGTTGTGTACCAGATCCCACTCCCAAACCAACACTGTTTCACTGCCGAAGGGGTAGGACTGTATTTCACCTTGCTTGTTGAGTTAGTGCATGACATACTGATTGTCCAGCTGCACCAGAAGGGGCAGGCCCCGCACAAAGTCATGCAAGCCAAGAACAGCCATCCGATCTCCAGAATGGACACTAACTGTCCATCCACATTAGAGGAGGATGGCCCTGAATGTGTGGCACAAAGGCCTGTAGGCCATGAAGAGCAACCCATCATTCTCCAGAATGTTGATGTGGAGAGAGCAGCCAGTCAGTGACCAAACACCCCAGGGGTCCTGAACGTACCCAGATCGGCACCCCAAGCCAGATAAGTACGTGGGGAGGACCAGCTGAGGGAATGGATGGAGGAATGGAGTCCCCTTCAAGAGATGGAAAGTACAGTTACGCAAGAACTTAACATAACAGATCTTCGAGAGAAGCTCTTGCAGCGGGTAACATGTAGGACTGACGCTACCTGGTGGCAGATCTCTGCATCTCTTTTCTCCAGCAGTACCAATGTAGGACCACCCACCCATCGGCTCCACCCCCAACGTCACCCAGTATAAAGGCAGGAGGCAGTCCCCACATGCTCCAGTTCTTGTACGCCAATGACAGGCCAAAAGCGGATAGCTGTGGATATAACAAACTCCACAGAAAAATACGGGGAAACAACTAAGCCTACAACTGAAAACATGAAAGTTGGCTCAGAGCAGAAGAGACTTATTCCGGGTGGTAGGAAAATAATACCTGCTGCAAGAGCTTCTCTCTAAGATCCACTGTTACGGTATGTTCTTACGTAACTGTACTAACATTGAGAGGACGCTCTTGCAGCAGGTAAAACATGTAGGACTGATTCCCAAGCAGTATAAAACTAAAGACAACCCTCGGGAGGGGAAAGAAAGAAAGAAAGAAAAAAAAAAAAAAAAAAAGACACATTGGGAAAGACACCTCATGAGAGAATGCCCTGGGGAACCGCAAGGCCAAAACCTGCTAGACGCCTGGAAACACTATCTAGGCTGCAGTGCCCGATGAACGTGTGAACACAGTGCCAAGTGGTGGCAGCACAAATGTTAGCCAACGACACTCTTGAGTGCTGCAAAAGTAGTAGCAACAGCTCTGGTGGAATGCACCCTGACCACACCTGGAAGGGTTTAAGGATATGCAGCTGACCAACCAACGCGAAACAGTTTGTTTAGTAACTGGGCGCCCTGAGGACCTGTCCGCAAAGGACACAAAAAGTTGATCCGACTGTCTGGCCTCCTTAGTTCTGGACAGGCAACAACACAAAGCTCTATGCACATCTGAAGTGTGCAGAAGCGCCTCACCCCTGTTGGGAGTGCTTCGGGTAATAAACCGGAGCTGAACTGACTGATTAAGTGTAAGCTCCGAGACCACCTTAGGAAGGAATTTTGGATTGCTGTGAAGATCCACCCTATCTTTATGAAAAATCAGATCGAGTTCCTTGCACATCAAAGCATGAAACTCAAATGCGTCTAGCAGAGGTGACTGCTACCAAAAACAGCATCTTCCAGGAGAGGTAATGAAGCTCACAACTCATGGCCGGTTCAAATGGGGGAAGAATAAGCCTTTCCAGAACAAACAGTAAATCCCAAGGAGGAACAGGATCCCGAATAGGGGGACGGAGATGCAGGATCCCCAAGGAAGGTTTTAACCGCCTCCAATTGAGCCACTGAGCTGTCATGGGCGCAATGATGATGGACAGAAGCAGCAGCCAGGTGTACTTTTATGGAAGAGTAACAAACCTGCCTCCAAAAGGGATAACATGTATTCTAAGATTGAGTTATTTAGTGAATTTTGATGACCGGGTAGGCCCCCTGAGCCCCGAAGGCCCCTTTTTCAGGGGAGACAGGAACAGCACAATACAGTCCGGTAGTACAGGGTACAGAGACAGGAAATTCAAGATTACAACAGAGGAACTATTTCAATATATTTAACATAAAAGCAACAATCGAGAGAGTTAAGGTATGATTTTGGAGTCAGTCTGGGTGCGAACAGGAAAGGGATTGGTGTTGGATGTGGGACAGGGGGTGATGATCCTATACCCTGACAATGGCATGAGCTTGCCCCAAACAAGTAGGACTTGAGCCTTGTGCGAAAGTTTAACAGCGATGTGGCTTCCAGTACTAAAGGTGGGAGTGTGTTCCACAGCCCGGGGCAGTGTGAGTGAAGGATTTGCCTCCCTTGTTAGTCTCGACTGGGGATTACTAGTACGGAATCGACTGGAGGTCCTGAGTATTCAAGGGTTAGACTTGGGAATGATTATTCTATTTAGGCTAGGAGGGGCAGCAGTTTGTAAGCAAGGCAGAGCAAGGGGTACTGAAGACTAGCATCAAAGGAAGGCCAGAGCAGCTGGTCTAGCGAGACGTCGGGGTGGCTTATTGAGTGACTGTCGCAAACGTCGCCACCTTGTTATACAGGACCTGAAGCCTGTCGACCTCATGCTTTGACAAACCCTGAATTACAAGGGCAGCATACGTTAATGTAGGGGGAGGACACTGTAGGCAACTGCTCACCTTGCCTCCGGGATAAGTTTTTTTTTTTAGCTGGTACAAGGTGCCAAGTTTGCCGTGGATAGTCCTGGTTACCTGGTCTACATGGGACTTAAAGGCGATACCTTGGTCGATAGTTGACAACATAAAATACCTAGGGGTAACCTAAGTCTATTCTTTTTCCAGCAAGGGAGGTTAGTTGTAATGAAATGGTCCTGTCCTGGCCGAGGGATCTAGGGCCAAACAGCAAGGCTTTTGTTTTTGCTGTGTTGAGTACCATTCTGTTAGATGTAAGCCAGGCCTCAATTGTATTTAGGCCCTCTTGCAGGAGAGAGTCCAGATCTTGTAGGGTGGACATGGACCGGTAGATGGCAGTATCATCAGCGTATTGAACTGAGCTATCCCCATAGTGACGGTTGAGGTAGTTTCTGAAGATAGAGAACAGGAGGGGGCCAAGAATTGAGCCCCGAGGCACACCCTCCTTGATGGGAAGAGGGTCAGATAGCTCTCCCTTCTAAATGACCCTCTGGGAGCAGCCCGATACATAGCTCTTGAACCAGTTTAGCGCCTGTGCATCTAGGCCTATGTCGTGAAGCCTTGTTAGAAGACTGCTGTGGTCCACAAGGTCAAACGCCTTGGACAGATCTATGAAGATTGCACCTGTCAATATGCCTACGTTCACTGCCCTGAATAAGTCAATTGTGAGATTTACGAGTGCTGTATCAGTCCCATAGTTTGCCCAAAAGCCATGCTGTGAGGGGGCTAGGAGTTGGTGGAGCTCAAGGCAGTCTCAGTTGCTCGTAAACTAGCCTTTCTTGCAATTTAGCAAGGGTGCACAGCAGGGAGATGGGCCTATAACTGCCAATTTGTTCAGGCGAGCCACCTTTGTGGATGGGGACCACATTGGCCACCATTCCACTGGTGCAGAACGTTACCTTCAAGTACAGACCCGTTGATCCAGGTCAGCGGTTTGGCAAAAGACTGGGCACCTTCCTTGCATAACCTTAGACTGATTTCACCAGGTCCTCCAGAGCCTTTGTTTTTGAGGGCTTTTAGTAGCTTAAGGTGAAATTGGGGTCTTTTCAGGCTGGAGGGGTATGTCAGAGGTCTGTGCAGGCATAGATGGAGGTAGCCCTAACTTGTAGTCATCAAGGTTGGTGAAGTGGTGGTCAACTGCTGAGGCTATTTGCTGGCAATCGCTGACACACTGCCCTTGTACCTCTATTGGACCTTGTGCCTCCCTGAAAATTACCCTTAAGCAGTTTGTTGATGTGTGACCAGAAAGGCATGGTGTTCCCCAGGTTGGACCGTTGGAGGTGGGATACATACTCCTTTTTCGCAAGTTTGATGGCTAGCTTACATGCATTTCTTAAGGTTTTGTAATCAACCCGATCCACAGGCATAAGGGAGAGCTGGAACTTCTTCCAGGCCTTGTCCCTGTTTTTCATCTGAGATTTCACAGAGAGAGATCTACTTGTAGCAGCCTTCTTTTTTTCTAAGTTTTTTAAGGGGAGCAAAGAGTGAGGCAGCTCTGAGGAGCGAGTCTTGGAAGTAAGCCAAGGCCTCGTCCAAGGTCGTGAGAAGCCTAAGTCAGCTCCAGTCCAGGCTGCTTAGGCAGTCATTAAATTTTGCAGATGTGAAGTCTAAGAAATCACGTACAGTGAATGTCCTGGGAGGAATCTTAGGTGCTCTTCTTCCAAATACAGAAAATTGGGGAGTGGTCTCTGATAGCGTCTGCCAATATGCCTGCTTTCCGTATGTTGAGGAGATTGGATACCAGAGCCCAGTCAAGAGTAGTGTGATACCCAGTTATACAGTCAAGTCTGGTGGGTAGAGAGATAACCTGTTCCAGGTTTGCATCATGGATCGTTGCCTTGAGGACTTTGTTGGGGTCAGAGGCCCACATCAAGTTGAAGTCTCCCATAATCAGGAGTTCATTGGTTAATTCACTGCCAACCAATTTGGTGATGCTCTCAAGAGCAAGTTGGGCAGTCTTAGGGGGGTTGTAGACAGCCAATGGTGAGATGCTTATCACGACCAAGGGTTAGACATATGAAAATAGATTCCCTGTCCTGGCAATTACCAAGGTTGGGCTTCAGTAGTGCCACATTTGGAGTGTCTTTTGTATAGATTAGGACCCCTTCCCCTCTTTTTGCCCAGTCTTGTCTGAAGGTTTTGTACCCTAGGATCATGATTTCATGGTCTAGGATGTGGGCCTTAAGCCAGGTCTCCGAGATGGCAAGGATATCTGGCTAGTAGAGATCTAGCCAGGCTTGGACCTTGTGAATTTTAGGTCTAAAGCTGCAGACGTTCATGTTCGCTATCCTTAAGCCTTCGATGACGCCCAGTTAAAATCCTGGGAGTGGGGGGTGGAGACAAAGATATTGGCTAATGGGGGCCAATTGGCTTAACATCACCTGCACGGAGCAGTAGAAGAGCTAGTAGTCGTACTAACACTTCCCTGACTGGGGGTTTTGAGAGGCTGTGGAGCCTCCTGCACGCTTCATGGAGCAACATGTAATAGATGCCCTTCTTTATCAACTAGTGTGCTATGAGAAAATCGTTCTTTATTGCTGGAGAGGTCCAGCAGTAATGACCACAAGATTTGGGGTCTTTGTGATTTTGCCTCGTGGGGTCGAAGTGTCCATGCCCTATGCACGTGTCCACCCAGTGGAGGGACAGTATGTATAGGAGGACCAGTACGACGCCCCTATATAGGAGAAAGGCAGGTGGGTTACTGGTCCATCATGACTTAAGGCAAGGGTCGCCATGGTTGTAGGAAAAGTTCTCCAGGGCCATATTGGAAGACCAATTTATCGTCTGATACAATGGTTTATTAGGTTGAAAATTCAGTGTGGGTGCCTGCAGGAGAGTCCCCCAGTATTGTGTTAGGGGCTGTTTTCTCAGGTAGTCAGCCCTGTCCCAGTGGGAGACTAGGGGAACTGACCTGCAATTAGTGTCATTCTGGTATTGCTCTGGAAGTATACAGTGGAACCTAGCTACAGCAGTACCTAGCTTCTAGTCTTGTGTTAAAAATCACAATACAACAATAGAGTAGCACTTCCGAATATGATTGGCAAGTTCTGCTCAAAACAGTACCCAATTTTAAACTATGCAGGTTTATCAGTATCACAGTAGTTCCTGTTGTCTGGTAAAGAAGCTCTACAATCTCAAATTCAGGCCATCACTTACAATGTTAGTCTAATACTGAGCAAAGACAATAGCAGTAATGCAAGAACAACAACCAGACAGACCAGAGGGTACAATCTCCTGGCTGTGGCCTATAGACAAAATCATTTCCATTTCATGGTGTAAGTGGCCCTGGTAGTGGGTTTCCATGCCTCAACCAAGATCTGAGCTACCTCGTCCGATACTCCAAATCGGAGTTTTGCTAGGTCCTGAGGAGCCAAGCATGCAGGTGAAGTGAGCATAAATTGGGATGGACCAAAGCTCCCTGTTCCTGCGAGAGTAGCTGACCGGAAATTAGAAGGGGCCACAGAGGCTCCACAGTCAGACACCTGAGCAGCGAGAAACAAATCTGTCTGGGCCACAGAGGGGCTATCAGGATCATGACTACCTCTGATTGGGCTTGAGGAGTACCCACTGCAAGAGAGGGAAGGGAGGAAATGCATAAAGGAACCTCCCTTTCCAGGACAGGGACAATGCGTCTTGCTAAAAAGCTCCAAGCTCGGACCAAGCAAACAAAAATTGGGTAGTTCTGCATTGCACTGAGACGCAAAACGGTCCCAACTCTGGTGTCCCCCATCTGATGAACACTGTCTGCTACAGACTGTAGCAGGGACCACTCGAGTTAATGGTCTGGTTCGGCTGAGGGCATCTGCAACCACGTTCAAAGAACCTGGACCATGCACTGCTGAGAGACTGAACCGATGCCTCATCGCTCAGTCCCACACACTCATGGCTTCCTGACAAGGGGGGAAAGAGTGCGTGCCACCTTGCTTGTTGACGTAGAATACAATGTAGGTGTTGTCTGTCTGAACTCGAAGGTGACCAGGAATTAAGACTGGACTCGGCACCTGTAGAAGTACAGGATGGCTCTTAGCTCGAGTACATTGATATGCAGGTTCCCCTCTAATGGGGCCCACAGTCCTAGAGTCCTGTGAATCCATAGATGAGCCCCCCAACCAAATCCTGTCCCAGATGCATCTGAAGTGAGAATCTGGGTAGGTGTGTCTGGCTGAAAGGGGAGGCCTCTACAGAGATTCTGAGGGGACCCCCACCAGCGGAACTCTCGACAAACTGGTTCTGTGATCCTGATAGGCAAATCCAAGTCATCCCTGGTTTGGTCCCACTGGACGCGAAGCAACCACTGAATGGTGCTCATTCACAGCCTGGCGAAGGGGACCAAAACTATGGTGGCCGCCACATGCCCCAAATGCCGAAGGATGGATCTGGCCGGATGACAGATGCTGAACAGGTTTGGACTGCCAGCGCCCTGAGATGCTCTACTCTGTCGGAAGGTAGGAAGGCCTTCCCCAAGGAAGTAGCCAATAGGGCTCCTATGAATTGTAACCGCTGAGAGGGAAGGAGCTGTGACTTCTCTGGGTTCACGGTGATCCCCAGATGCAGACAGAGGGAGCAAGTGTCCAGGATGGTCTCCCAGAGACTAGATCTGGTGGGGGCCAACAGAAGCCAATAGTCTACATAAGGAAACAGGAAATGCCCGTCTCTGTGCAATGCCGCTGCAACAATGGCACTGCATTTTGTGAAGACCCTGGCGCAGAGGAAAGGCCGAAAGGAAGGACCGACCTTCAAACCGGAATCTCAGATTTCTGCAGATGGGGGGGATGTGCAGGTATGCATCCTGCATGTCCAGGGAAGCCATCCAATCCCAGACTGAAATGAAAGGAAGAAGATTTGGAAGGGAGACCATTTGGAATCTCCGGTAGGAAACCCACCGATTGAGGTCACAGAGTTCCAGGATGAGTCTCAAGTCCTCCGTCTTTTTGGGTACCAGGAAGATGCAAGTACCCCAGGTCTATCTCTGCCTCCGGATGCTTTCTGTAGAGTCCTTGGCCAGAAGAGAATCTCCTTGTCTGATGGCAGCTCAGTGGTCTCTCAGGTAAAGAGAAGGGGGCGGAGGTGAGTCCGGGGGCAGTGATTCAAACTCTGTGGAGTGCCCGAACTCCACAAGGTCAAGGACCCACTGGTCAGAAGTCACTTCTCTCCAAGCTTGGGAGCAGAGAGAAAAGTGACCTCCCACTGGCTCTCCCGACGACAGGTCTGGGAGAAGGGGGGTCGTCACTTGGATAGTCAGGTTGAGGGAGGGAGGGTGGCAGCAGGAGGTCTAGCATGTCTAGAGGAGGTAGAGGCAGCACCTCTGAACCTACCTCTTCGACCAAAGCCTCCCAGCGGCATGCGAGAATAAACACTGGGCTGCTGAGGCTGATGTCCCCCTCTGCCATGAAAATGGGTCCGGCGAAAACGCTCCTGTTTCAGGCGGTACACGGACTGCATGGAAAGGATGGCCTTTCCGGAATCCTGCAGTTTAACAATGACCTTCTCTGTATCTTCACTGAAGAGCACAGAGCCTCTGAAAGGAGCATCCAGAACGGTTGTCTGAACATCTGGATCGAATCCTGACACCTAGAGCCAGGAGTGGCGCCAAAGACACATTCAAGATGCAGTCGCCCTCACTGAGGTGTCCGCAGTCTCGTACGCTGCTTGGAGGACGTGGGTACCCACATCTGAGCCTGTCTGCAAAAGCTTTACAAGTTCTGCCTTATGAGGGCAGTCTGGCATGTCTTGCAGGATGTCCAGACCTTTGTCCCAAAGGGCATTCTGGACCTGGACCATGTGCATCAAAAAATTGAGGCTATGTAAGCTGCAGGTGGCAGATGAGTGCACCCTTCGACCCAAGAAATCCAGCTGCTTAGACTCCCTCTCTGGTGGCTGGGTACTTGGGTGCTTCAGCCTCTGCGAATGATCATGTACAGTCAATATGACCACGGAATCAGCTGTGGGATGTTCGGCTAAGTAGGAATGGTCTTTGTGGGCCCGGTACAAATGATTTGCCTTTTTGGGCACCTCAGAGTGAGAGAGTGTGTGTGTCTATATATATCTATATATATCTATATCTATATCTATGCTTCCAAGTGGCAAGGGTCACATCTTGAAAGATGTCCACTAAAGGGGGAATAACCACCAGCTTGGGGTCCTTGTGGCGCAAGTACTTTGCCAGGCGCAAGTGTCTGGGGTCCAAGGCCTCTGTATCCCATCCTATATTCTCCTGGAATATGCCTCATGACCTCCATGAAGCTGGGGTCATCTGGAGATTCTGGTCGATACTCTGCGTCTCCAGGAAGCGAATCTGGGTCAGAATCTGGGAAAGAAGGTTCTGATCCCCCACAGTCCTCCAAGAAAAGAGAAAGAGGAACAGCACCTCCTCTTCATGTGTCTAGGTTTTCTGGGTGAAGAACGGGTGGAGGAAGGGGATCTGGTCCTCCTACGTTTAAGCCTCATGTTCCCTGCAGCTGGTGGGAGTTTTATCATCATTATTCCCAGATGGAACAGGGGACATCTGGGTTAGGGGTGATGAGAGAAGGCTTAGGAGGTAGGGCAAGAGGGGATACTAAATCCTGCTTCACTGTATCCCACAAATGGCTGAAGATTTCCTTGACCTGTGACACTCAATTTCAGTGACTCAGGCCTCGGAGGCAGCAGGCGGCATTCATCTCAACCGGCGACGACGGTGGCATCTCCATGGTACCGTCCTCAGGGTCAGACGTCGGGTGGGCCAGTGTACAGTCCCGAGGAGAGACATCAGGGCTGTCGACAAGCGGCGGAGGGACAGACAATGGCAGAGGTTCAGTGGACGGCTTAGCCAGTGTCAGAGGAACTGTGGTACGTTTCTCCGGTGTCGGAACAGGGGTCGGATCTGATGGACGTCCCTTGGTTGAAGAAGAATGGAGACAGTCTGAATGAGAAGAGGCCTTGGCCGGCCTTTCAGACGCTTTGTGGGGCTTGTTAGAGGGGCGGTCAACATCCGGAGGCTGACACCAGTCAGACTTGTGTTTTGGTGGCAGGGATGAAGCTCTGGAAGAAGAATGCCCTGCAGCCTGTTGAGACTCCCTGTGATCAGCAGAAGCAGATCGGGAAGTGGACTTACCTTTTGCTGCTACAGAACGAGCACGCAAGGGCCTCTTAGCCGTTATGCAACTGGAGTCAGAGGGCCTTTTTGCCTCTGCGGAACCACAGTCAGAGGGCCAGATTTTGACAGGTTGAAGAGTAGCACCCTTGGAAAGAGAAGCTGAGATAGAAGGCTTGAAGGAGGTAAGCCGGGCCTCATGACCGGAGGAGCTGGAGCGACCAGCGGAGTGGGAGCGGGAAGACCTGGGTCTGGAGGACAATCTATTCCCGTCCCGGTGGTGGCTCTTCTCCTTTCTGTGTTTTTCCTTAGTTGGAGAAGGGGAACATGATTCACTCCAGGAAGACTACCCTTGCTGCATCTGAACCAAACGCTGTTGGGCTAGAAAAGCCTGGAGAGATTTTTGTCTCCAAATCCTGGTCCGGCTGTTGTAGGCCTGGCAGTGGGTACAGGTGGCAGAGTTGTGATCTGGGCCCAGGCAAAAAAGGCAGGCTGAGTGACCATCTTTGGAAGGGATCTGCTTCCCACAGGAGCACTTATGGTGCCTGGTCGGTATACCTGACCTATGTCGAAGAATAGCTGTAGCGAAACAGAGAATTTTAAGTTCTAAAGTGGTCGAAACTAGCCAGAGAGCTAACTAGTGTGTCCCATGGTGGGAAAGAACTGGAGCACATGGGGACCGCTTCCTGCCTTTATACTGGGTGACGTCAGGGGTTGAGCCAATGTTGGGTGGGCGGTCCCACGTTGGTACTGCTGGAGAAAAGAATTGCAGAGATCTGCCGCCAGGTGGCATCAGTCCTACATGTGTTACCGGCTGCAAAAGCATCCTCCCGAAGTAAGATGCAGTCTTACCACAAGCAAAGACTGCTCCTTAACACCGACATGGCAAACCATGTGATCCATCAGTAGACCAACCTGGGTCCACTGGATGCATGGCATCTACTGGAGAATCCGCATTTGCAGACAGGCCACTTGGACAGTCACAACGGCAGAAGCCATAATGCCCTGCAGTCTGTGCATGGACCTAGCAGTGGCCAAATTTCTGAAGGCAGTCGTGTTGTGCTTGAGTGATCCAATTAGAAGCACAATTCTTCTGTGAGAAATGCGGTTGCCTGTGTGGCATCAAAGACTAGCCCAATAAACTGTAGTGGCTGATACAGCATCAAAACCAACTGGGGTTCACAGACCTGAATTCCCAGTTGCTCAAACAACTGGCAAGTCTGGTGTAAGGTCTGTACTGCAAATCCCTGGACGAATTCTTAAGTAGTCAATCATCCAGGTACAAGAACACAAACAAGGTGTCTCAACGAAGGGCCACCACTGCAAAACTCCTGGGAAGCAGGATAACCTACTGGTTAAGAGCACCGAGCTGCAAACCTAGAAAACTGGGTTTGAATCCAACAGCCACCACTTGCATACTGTGTGACCATGAGTAAGTCACAACTTCCCTGTACTCTCAGCATGCACCTAGAAACAAGCTTCACCTCAGTGAGTCTTTCCTGGTAAAAAACTGTACAAGAAAAACCTGCGGTGCAGAGGAAAAAACAAAGGGCAAAACAAGAACGCAGAATCAGCCACTCCAGAAAGAGGCATAGGTACAGCTGGTAGCAGTGCCCGATTTTGATATGCAGACAGGCATCCTGCACATGCAGGGCGCCATGCCACCGCCCCCCTCCCCCACAGAGAAAGGAGTAATTGAAGAGAAACCATGCAAAATGTTTTGTACACCATGTACTCGTTTACATCAGAGTTCTAGATAGGACAGAGACTGGCTGTCTTTTTGGGTACCAGGAAAAAAAAAAAACACATGGATAATACCAATGGTTCTGTTCAGAAAGGGACAAGCTAAAACACCCTTTTCGCCATTACGGCCTGCAGGACCAACAAGTGTGCCTGAAGGTAAAATCAAGGGCTAGGAGGATGCACAGGAGGTTGTGCCAGTAATTCTAGAGCATGGCCTTCCTGAATAATACTCAGCACCCAACAGGCACACACCTATCTGACACAACCTCCTGCCACTCAGGAACAGGGAGATCCAACCACCATCAGAAAAAGAACATACGAAAAAATATGTCCACTCACCAAAGTTAAAGTGGTCTGTAATGATTTTTATTTATGCATACACCTACAAGCATGCCCCATCTCACCAACATTTTGGTGGTGTGGAAGCCCCCTAGTGTTCCTCCAGCAGTATGCTAATGGAGGTATTTACCGAAGGCTTCATAGTTCACTCGCTCAGTCATTTATTTTACCCTTATAAATGCTTTAGTCTTTATATGGCTGACTTGCCTTCTCGTGCTGCAAGCACTGCTGTTTGGCTCCAGATCTCGCTTTACTATTGAGAGCCCTTCATTAGCACCCTCCCACCAGCCTGATCTGGCAGTGGAGCACGATTTGCAACAAAGACAGATTCCCAAAGCTGAAGCAGTAGAGACATCATGAGCAAAATGCGGTTAAATGCTTGCCAGTCTCCAAGACATGGGAAACACAGACTTCAGTCTTAGAGGTGCCATCAGTCATGCTTATCCACAAATATGCGTGCCACAGGCTGTTCTGATATTTAATCATATACGCCTGGTAGCTGGCAACATGGAGACCCACTAAGCAAAGGCCTTTCCTTTCTTTTTAAAAAACAGAATTTGTAAGCACGGTTATGAAAAGATCTTTCTACTGCACTGGCAGAAAAAAGCCACAGCTTCTTCGATGGTGCTGGCGACAACATGTAGTAACATTCAGTATTAAGTAAAATAAACTGTGCAACTTCAGCACCAGAAATAGGCAAAGGAGTTCCTATTGTCCAATGAGAGTGGTAGATTGTGGAATAATAGAAATTAAGGGGCTACAGGGCCACCCACGTTAGAGACTCCAACAACCTGTATGGAGGCATGCCAACATGCACGGCCCCAGCAAGGCAAAACTTTCCCAGCTGTCCAGGCACAGACTGCTCACAGTTTGATATGTATGGCTTTACAGAGGTAGATTGTCCTCAGAGATCAGAATGTTTTTCCCCCCGAAAAAGGTCTTTACATTTAACAAATAGAAATTTTAGCAGGAGTAAATTCAATTTACCAAGTGTACCACTGTGTGTTTAAATAGGTTTGAGGGTAAAATAAATGCTTCAAAACAAGCACTTAGAACAATGTAAACAAACACATGCCCAAATTTTTAATTACACTGGCGCTCCCCTCAACTTCATCTGTACATGTTGCTTATACCTGCTGTGAAGTCGTAATCTTCTGCTTTTGACACCACAAACTGTTGCCATGGAAATTCTCGTCACAGGACTGTCACTCCAGGAAAGGAAAAGCTAAAATCTAAGGGCAATGAGCCAGTGTTAAGCAGATGTCTTTATATAAACAAACAAAAAAAAAAAAATTGGAATATTCTGAAATTCAAAATGTTTGGTATGGTTTAAGATTAGAGTCCAGCTGGTGAACTCAACTCCCAACCCCCCCCTCCCTTTCAGGAACCTGGAAAATCACTAATCCGTTTTAAGAATTTCTAAACTTGGTTAGGGCGGGGGTAACTGCTGAGGAAATAATTGTGCAATCTAGAACACATCTCCTAGTTATGAAAACAAGCATGTGGACCCAGTAAGTTAGATGAAATTGAGCAGATTACTTAAAGGATGATGGTAGTTTTAAGAGTATTGCACCTTGTGAACAGAAAGTTCCAACAAAGCATGCAACTCACAAAACAAAAGTGCACAACCAAGCCTTTCCCGGGTGGCCAGGGCTAGTCCCATGGCCAGTGCCCCATAGTCATCTCACACTTCTTAGCACCCCAAATTCTGGAAAAAGAAAAAAAAAAACTCAATCTGCTAGTTTCTTGGCACTTTCGCCAGCAATCAACTACATCATAGTTAGCCTCATCTCCCTAGTTCAACCCCGACCATTTCTTACAGTGACGCATTATGCTCGGTACCTCACAGAATGTCAGTTTGACCTCAGCACTTCAGAAGGACATACACACAGTGGAGGAAGTCCAGAGGAGGGCAACTAAAAGGATGCAAGGCTTGCACCAAAAGCCCAATGAAGACAGACACAGGGATCTCAACATGAACACCCTGGAAGAGAAGGGACATGAAAAGTCATACAGATGGGCTCGGTAAGGATGAGGGTGGTGGATCAGTGGCACATCTCCCATACAGTATTACTGCACAACAAGCAGCAGGGGAATGTCCCATGGAGGCACCCGTAGTAGTGACCAGGGAAGGTGTGGTGGGGGTCCTTTGTAGTGAAGTCCCCAGGGAGGGTGGCAGAGGACCCAAGAGAAGGAGAAGGTAGTAAGTCCTGGTAAGGGACTCCATTGTGAGGGGGACAGATTTGGGAGCTGGAAGGGAGAGGGTGTGGGAGGTTACGGGCCTACCCAACTCCACGTCTCAGAGGGAAAGGAAGCGGATCCTGAGGATCACTAGTGCAGCATGACAGGAAGGGAGAGCGGGACATCATTGTCCACCTAGGAACTAATGACGAGGTTAGGATAATGCAGGAGTTGTTCAGGGAGTTTGGGGAACAGTCTTAGGCAGGTAGCATGTTCAGCAGCCTTTTCTGAGGTGCTGTCTGTCTATGACGGGGGGCAGAATAGGGTAGTCTGTACCAGGTGCTTCAACCAGTGGTGCAGAGAAGGGATTCAACTACACTGGGGACTACGGTCTCACCTGGGGAGATAAAAAGCCTACACAGGGAAGATAGCCTGCATCTATCCAGGAAGAAAATCACAGTCCTCAGTGAGTGATTTAAATGCTTTATCTGTGAGCATTTAAAACTAGCCGTGGGTGTTGGTGGAAGGAAGCAGGAAGACATAAGACAGTCTCCCCCCACAAGCTAGAGTAGACAGCAGGGAGTACCCCAAGGGTATCTAATTAAAAAAAAAAAAAAAAAAAAGGGAGACATGAAGAGGTATGGGAATAAGGGCAGAGGGGATAAGGAGAAAAGGGAGAAGTGGGGGTTGACAATGCGGTAGCAGAATTTGAAGGCCACATGTGCAAATGCTCGAAGTCTGGGAAATAAAATCTATGAGAACCATGACTCTGACATAGCCCTACTCTGTTATCTATACTATCATAGCTATACTCTGTTCAGAAAGGGCAGGGTGGGTAAAAAAGGGGGAATAGTGGCTCTTTATGCGAGGGATAACAAAAGCTACAGAGATACAGGGAACATAGGGTGGGGCAAATGTACTGCGAGTCACCCCAGAGACAGGGAATGGAGCTACTATTCGCACTGGTGTGATCTACAGACCTCCAGCATTTTTTGGGGGATTGGTAAGGTTCTGATGGAAGCCATCCAAAAAAGATGGCAAATAATGGATAGGGGCAGCTGGTGGAAGACTTCATTTAGCTGGATGTAGATTGGAGCATCCCAGCTGCAGCTAGGGGTAGGGACATCCTGGACTCATGGCGCGGAGTGTTCCTCAGACAACTTGTGGAGTAGCCTACTTGTGAGAGACAATTTTGGATCTTGTGTGCAACAGGGACAGTATTGCAGACATTACCGTGGGTTGCCACCTGGGAACCAATGGTCACCATATGGTGTGGCTCGATACAAGAATACTGGCAGAAGCGAGGGTCCTGGACTTCAGGAGGGTGGATTTTACAAAGACATGGGAATGTCTCAGGGATGTCATGACAAAACTAAAAGAAGGAATAATGAGGGCAACAAACCCCTGTGTCAGGAAAGTAAGCAAGAAGAAAGACTGCTATGGTTCTCAAAAGAGGTGGCTTGGAAGGTAAAGGCAAAAAGTTAGCATGCAGGAGTAAAAGGAGAGGGGGGGATGGGCAGAGCATCAGGAAAAGCAGCAGTCAGGAGCACAAAGGCTCAAACTGAGGAGAAAATGACAGCAAAAAGAAAAAACTGGGGACGAGGCATTTTTCAGGTATGTAAGCGAAGAGAGAAAGACCAAAGGAGGGATCATAAGGCTAAGGAGGCGAGGGAAGTGTGTGTACGTACCAGGAAAAAGCAGCCATCCTCAAAATACTTTTGTTCAGTGCTCACGGAGGAAGAGGAAGGCGAGTCTCCACAGAGTGTCAGGGTATCTATGGTAGAGAGGTGGACACTAGGCAATTTACAGTGGACAGCGTCCTAAACAAACTCGAAAATTTGAAAGTGGACAAGGCAGTTGGGCCAGATGGGGTACATCCAAGGATATTGAGGGAGCTCAGAGGTGCTAGTTGCACCACTGACAGTCCTGTTCAACCACTCACTGGAGACAGGAGTGGTACCAGAGGACTGGAGGAGGGCAGATGTAGTCCCACTTCACAAAAGTGGTAGCAAAGAGGAGGACGGCAATTACAGACCAGTCAGCCTGACTTTGGTGGTGGAAATTACTGGAATCACTACTGAAGGAAAGGACTGTGGAATACGTTGAATCCAGTGGCTTACAAGATCTGAAGCAGCATGTATTCATGGGAAGGTCACGTCAAACAAATAGTAGTTACTTTAATCTTGCAGTAGGTACCAACAGGCAGGACTGAAGCAGGCCAGTGCCAGGACCACACGGAAAACTTTTAGCTAGTAGTGTCTGGCAGGGACAGCCCCCGTCACGTGACCGACGTCAGCGTGCTGCTATACAAGGAGCCGTCCCCATGCCCACCCTCCAGTTCTCCTGCCAGAGACCCAGGAAGGTGTGACAGGAGATGGAGCAGGCTCCTGGAGCTGAAGAGCTATAATAGGAGAAAGAGCAGAATAGACAGAGGGGGAAGGTGGGTAGAGAAAACAGTACTTGCTGCAAGAGCCTCTCTCGAAGATCTGTTACAGTAAGTTCTTACGTAACTGTACTATCTTACTTCAAGAGGGCTCTTGCAGTAGGTACTAACAGCTAGGACGGTGTCCCAAGCAGTGAAAATCAGACTAACCTGAGACATGGGAGGTAGGAACAAGTCTGTAGTAACCAGTGGTCTTTAAGACAAAAAACCCTGAAGAACAGCTAGGCCAAAGCCTGCTCTGCACCTAGAAGCAATGTCCAAACTATAATGCTTAGTGAAGGTGTGGATAGAACTCAAAGTGCCGCTGCACAAATATCTGCGGCAGAGATGTTCCAGCAGCAGCCATGCCTCTGGTTGAAAGTCCCTTAACCTCCCCCGGAAGGGGTTTGTTATACTTCTGATAAAAAGTGATGCAGTTGGCCAAACATTTGGACAAACACTGTTGAAACCGCAGTGCCCTCTTTAGGCTGTGAAGGAAAAACAACTGGTCAGATTTGCGGACTGACTTTCTATTCGTGTAGCAATGAAGAATTTAATGCACATCCAGTGTATATAAAATTGTTTTACCCCGATTTGAATGCTCAGGATAATACACTGGCAACTGGAGTGACTGGTTCAGGTGAACTCAGATTACCTTTGGCAGAAACTTAGGATTTGTGCGCAGTCACCCGGTCTCTGTGAAAAATCAAGCACGGCTCCCTACACATCAGGGCCTGAAGCGCAAAGATCCTTCAAGCTTAAGTACCAGCTATCAAAAAGAGCACTTTCCAGGAAAGGTAGCGCATGTCACAGCTAGACGCCGATTCAAATGGGGGCAGCGTGAGCTTCTTTAAAATGAAGTTCAGATCCCAAGGAGGGACTGGGTTCCTGATTGGGGGTTTTAAATGAAGGATCCCCTTCAAGAATGCCCGATACTTCCGGCTGTGCCACAGTTTTGGTGCCCATAGGGATGTGGTAGGCTGAAATGGCAGATAAATGTACCTTTAGGGTTGAATAAGCGCCAGGTCACAGAGATGCAGGAGGTAATCTAGGACCTGCAGCACTGGACAGGAAAAAGGTTCCAACTCTTGACGCAGCCCAAATGGAAAATCTCTTCCATTTCATAGCATTTGTTGCCCTAGTTGATGGCTTCCTGGCCTCCAGTAGAATCTGTGCCACCCTCGGGGAGACCCTGAAACGGACAGAACCTATGTCAGTAGGTGCCACGCGTGTAGGTGAAGGGCCTGGAGGCCTGGATGGATCACAATTCCCTGCTCCGGAGTCAAGATGTCTTGATATACTGGTAGTGGGATCGGCGGATCCACCAACAGTTGTTGCGGCAGAGAACCAAATTTTGTCTCAGCAAGAATACAGCTACGAGGATCATTCATGCCACTTCTGCCTGAAGCTTCAGGAGGAGATTCTGCATTAGTGGATGTGGAGGGAAGGCATAGAAGAACCTCCCCTTCCAACGCAGAGTGCGTCTCACCAGAAAAACACCACGTCCTGGAGTGAGCAAGCAGAAGGTTGGTAGTTTTGCATTGGATGGGGAGGCAAACAGATCTAGATTTGGCCTGCCCCATCTCAGGAGATGTCATCCACCACAGACTGCCTCCATTCCTACTCATGAGCACAGGCTTGAGCGCGGCTGAGAGTGTCTGCGAAGGATGTTTTGAATGTCTGGAACATGAGCGGCAGTCAGGTGAAGGTTGTGACTAGCTGCCAGTACCACACTCATGACCTCGACAGAGGGGGTATGAGCGAGTTCTGTCTTGTCTGTTCATGTACCAGACCATGCACATGTTGGATTAGATCATGAGACATCGTGGTAGAATGAGGTACTGAAAGCTTGTAAAGCATTCAGCACAGCTGGCATCTCCAATATACTGATGTGGAGAGAGAGAGCTCACTGCTGGACCAGGATCCTCGAATCCTGTGGGCACCCAGGTGTGCCCCCCCCCAACCTTGCCAAGAGGCATACATCAGGGTTTGGGAAGGGATGTCGAATGAGGTTTGTTCAGTCCTGCCACCACGACAGGTCTTGAACCACCAGGTCTGAGATCAGAATCTCGTGGTTCAGATAGTCTACTCTCTGGTCCCACTGTACCCTGAGAGTCCACTGTGTGACCCTCATATGGAGCATGGCTAAGGGCACCACAGGGATTGCTGCAGCCGTGAGTCAGAGGAGGAAAAGGATGGATCATGCCAACGTCCTTCTCCTGGAGGCCATGGAATGTGCCTGTTCCTGCAAGGTTTTCATTCCAACAGTAGGAATGCCTTGCCCTGGACGGTATCCAGTACCTGCTCCAATAAACTGGAGCCGTTGGATAGAGGTGGGATTTGGAGTAGTTGACCAATATCCACTTGGTGAAATATGTTCAGGGTGGTGGCTAAAGCCTTGGCCAAACTGTCCCTTGAGGGGGCTGAAAGGAGCCAGTCGTCGAGGTATGGGAACACCTGGATCCCCCTTCTGCGCAGTGCCGCCATAACTGCTGCTAAGCATTTCGTGAACACTCTTGAGAGTGCAGATGAAAGGCCGAAAAGGAAAGGCACTGAACTGAAAATGCTCTCCCTGAAAAACAATCAGATATTTGCAGTGTGGTGTAAAAATAGAGATGTCCAGGTAAGCATCCTGCATATCCAGAGCGCAGAGCCAATGATTCTGCTGTAAAAGAGGAATCAAGTTCGGTACAGACAGCATCCAGAACCTTTTGTATTTCACAAAGAGGTTCAGAGTACTCGGGCCCAGAATTGGTCTGAGATTGCCAGTCTTCTTGGGAACCAGGAAGAAGTGTGAATAGAACCCTTTCCCTTGATGATGTTTGGGAACAGATTCTATCGCTGCCTTAGTTAGCAGTGAGCTTGTCTCTTACCAGCTGAATGTGGTTGAGAGGGTAAAATAAGTGACCTGGAGGCTTTGAAGGCAGTCTTTCTGTGAAGTCTGTGGCGTGCCCTTGGGCCACCAGTTGGAGTACCCACAAGTCTGTTATTGCCTCTCAACCCGTAGGTGTTTTTTTCAACCTTCCTACCAGGCTCCTCTGGGACCTGTTCCAGGGGAAGGAGGGGATCCGGTGAGTAAGGAGGCCATGGGGAGGGTGGAGGGTGCGGTGCCTGCAGCTCTGGACCCCTAAAGGGGGCATTTTGTGTAGCTGTCTGGACTTCAGGGGCTAGGCCTGAAATTGAGCCATGCGTGTTTTCGTAGGCTAATGGCAGTAGCTGTTCTGGCCGAGGTGTCCACTGGTGGCCCGCAAGGTGCGTCTGCTGGCAGATCTAGCTGATCTCACCAGGTCTGCCATTTCCTCCTTAAGCTGCGAGTCCTGCAGAGAAGCAATCTTGGACTTCAAATTGTCCCAGAATGGATTTTTGGTATACCCCCATGTGAGCCACATAATTAATTGCTCTGATGGCCAAGCGGGAAGAAGAGTAAACCTTTTTCCCTATATTGTTTTGAGGACCTTAGACTCCTTGTCTGGAGGGGAAGTGCTAAGGTGTTTAGGTTTTGCTGACCTGTCATGGGCTGCACAGACAACCATAGAGTCCACCTTTGGGTGGACGATCACGTAGTCTCTTCCTTCATGGGTTTGGTAGATTCTGTCTGCCTTCCTGGCCACAGGTGCCAGTGAGGCGAGTTACCACCAGATAGAAGTGGTCAAATCCTCATGTGGCAGAATGAGGGTGGGTGACATGTCCGATAGAATTCTAAGTGTTCCACTAGTCTCTGTGGATCTTGGGCGACGTATCCCAATCATACCGCTGCTTGGATCTTCCTTAAGAAATCCATAAAGGACAGATCCCTCTGGCGATGGGGACTGGTAGTCAGAAACTTGAGCTACAGTCACGCTGAGTCCGATGGAAGACTGTTGGGGGAACCGAGCAGTGGTGTCTGGATTTCTATTGGTCTAGACAGACGCAAAGGCCTGTTAAATTCGGTGTCCCATGCCAAAGGAGGCAGCTGGTCCACCGCTGTACCAGACGTCCAAGGTCTACAACCCAGTGTTTGGAGTCGTCTCGACAATATAGGTTCAGCAGCGGCCGTCAGAGCTGATGGCGGCTTCCTCCCTTCCAGCTCAGAAGTGAGCTGTGATTTGGCTTTGTTCCACCATGAACGGAGCATCGGCTGGAGGTCCACCTGTGGCTGAGGGGGATGAGGCGGGTTTAGATAACGGAAACTCCGGTAGCCCTGACAGTAGGTATAATTAAAGCCCTGGCGAGAAAAAGCCAGTGTCCTGTATTCTGGTGAAGAATATGCTGGCACCTGGTAGTGTGATGTCAGGTACCCTGGCGTGGAGTAATGTGGCATCGGCCCACGTGGAAGCGCTGAAGGCCCTGGTGTTGGGTTTGAAGGCTCCGGAATAGGCCCTCACAGGGGTACTGATGACCCAGACGGAGGTTCCAGAGGAAAGGGTAGAATCCCCAATGGGGTAAGCATCAGATCGGCAGGCGGCCCTTCGGGGTCTAAGGGCCTGGGAAAACTGGCGTGACCTTGGTGAGGTCTGGCAGTATTCCTGATGTAGGGAAATCCAGTGTCGGGGGATGAAAATGCCCCAATGGTGGTCCCTCTCCCCCCTCTGGAACCCCGGAGTATATTCCGGGGTCAGCTGCAGGGCTGCCGGCAGCTAGTCCGGAATCCCACCGGGCGATCCGGGGCTGTGCAGCAGTCTGAGGAGCCGCAGCTCGACTTCATGGTCCCACTCAAGCCACCTGATGTTGAAAGATAGAGTGGAAGTGAGTGCCTCCCTTTCCCTGGAGGCTCCCATTGGGGCCAAGCCGCCCCGAAAAAAAAAAATGGCATTTTGGCAGCCACCAAAAAGACCGTGGATGAAGACTGTTCCCCCAGAGGGGAAGTTACCTTCAGGGTCACGACACCCGACTAGAGTCGCGGCTTCGTTGGGGACACTTCCTGGCCCAGATGTCTCTTGTCCTTCTTACAATGACCCTCCGGAGAGGAAGAAGAGCTCCTGGGTTTATTCAATTCCTTCTCCATGGAAGCCATTTTCTTTCAAAATGTGGGCTTCCAGAGACTGCCTATGGTTTTTCGTGTGGCCTGGTTAAACTTTTTGCAGTGGTCACACTCCTCAGTCTTATGGTCTGGGCCCCAGACAGAGGGAATGGCGTCCTGCAGGAGCCACACTTGTTTTTATGCAATTCAGAAGACGTCAGAGACGACATGCACAAACAATTTAACAGTTTAAAATGGTAAACACAGTATTTAATGCTAGCTAAATGACAAGAGATATTCAAGATGGCGTAGACAGGTAGCAACATTCTCTGCAAGGTCGAAGTGCATGGGTAGACAGCGGGAAAAGAACTGGAGGGCGGGTGTGGGGATCATGCAACGGGGGCAGTCCCCACCAGACACTGCGAGGTAAAAGTTTTCCATGTGGTCCTGCCGGCTTCAGTCCCACCTGTCATTACCTACTCCAAGAGCCCTCTAGAAGCAAGATCCAATAGATTTATTTGACTGAGTGACCAGGGAAGTGGGTCAGAGTAGAACAGTGGATGTGGCCTACCTAGATTTCAGTAAGGCCTTCAACACCATTCCAAATAGAAGACTCATAAATAAGCTGGGTAGCCTAGAAGTGGGTCCAAAGATGGTAAACTGGATAAGAAATTGGTTGGGGGTTGGCAGACAGAGGATGGTAGTAAACAGTTGATTCCGAGGAAGGGAGGATGACCAGTGGAGTGTCACAGGGCTCTGTCCTGGGACCAGTCCTCTAATATCTTTATTAGCAGCACTGCAGAGGAACTAAAAAGGAATGTATGCCCTTTTGCTGATGACACCCCGGCAGGGGGGGCGGAGGGAGACTGACAAGTGATCCAAGACAGCTTGAGTGGTCAAGAGTGTGGCAATTAAATTTTAATGTGAAGTGCAAAATCATGCACTGGGGGTGCAGAAACACGGGGACAGAGCATGAAATGGGGAGAGTGATACCGGCAACCTCCAAACAGGAAAGAGACTTGGCTAGGGGTAATCATATCTGATGACTTAAAAGTGGCCAGTGTGACAAGGCATTTGGGAGAACCAGTGGGATGCTAGGGTACATAGGGAGGGGTATCACCAGCAGAAAGAGTGAGATGGTGATACCACTGTATAAAAATCACTGGTAAGGCCTCCCCTAGAGTACTGTGTCCAGTTCTTCAGGCCACATCTCAGGAAGGACATACAGCTTAAGCAGTTCAGAAGACAGCAACTAAAATGGTGGAGGGTCTGCATCAAAAGCCCTATGTGGAGAGACTGAAGGACCACAATGTGTATACCCTGGTGGAAAGGAGAGGGAGGGAGGGAGAGAGAGAGAGAGAGAGAGAGACACGCAGACAGAGAGAATGACTATGAGAGACTTTCAAATACCTCAAGGGTATAAATAAGGTTCAAGAAGGGAGCCTTTTTCAGAGTAAAAGATGCTCAATAACAAGGGTGTCATGCTATGAAGCTAGGGAGTAAACAGGGAATATTCAAGAAGTACTTCTCCGCAGAAAGAATGGTGGATGCCTGGAACAGCCTCCCAGCGGGAGGTTGTGGGGGGCAGAAACTGTAATGAGATTCAAGAAAGCATGGGACAGGCAAAAGGGAGCCTTAGTGGTAGGGAAAGAGAACGGTAAAGCCAGAGATCAACTAGGGTTTGCAGTGTTACAGTAGGTAGGGAAAATGGGCAGACTAGGTGGGCCAAGCGGTCCTCATCTGCTGTCAAACTAGGTTTCTATGTTACAGAACAGTTATTTAAAACTTACCATCAACAGTAAATCTTTGAAAGACTCTTCTCTATTAGACCACATCAGGACCACTCAAACGTTTTACTACCCTGGGGCCACCCACAGTGACGTGCAGCATTGACATGTATACAATGTGGGTGACTCCATTTCTCCTCAGTTCCCCACCGGACATTAGCCTCAGAGGGCCTCTAACCATGAGGAATTGGAGCATAAACCAGTACCAGACATACAAGAGGAGGAATGAGACTGGAAAAAATGATGCGTCGAGTAAAGCTTTAGGCACAGCATCAGATATAATCCTCAGGATACTGAACAGGCGGGGAAGGAGGGAGAGTACGGCATGATCTAATGGAGGAGGAGATTCTCTTGAAGATGGTACAGTTTCTCAAGAACTTACTATTACAGTAGATAGAGAGAGGTTCCTGCAGTAGGTCATAACATGTAGGACTGGCGCCCCCTGGCGTCAGGACCGCATGGCTTCTGAGGAATCCTCCTCAGAGTTTGATGAATCTCCTCCCTCGGAGATTCCAGTCCCCGGCAGGGTGATCTATGGAAGTGCACTCGAAATGCGCACCATGGCAGAGCATACAGAGCTGACAGATGGCATGGAACGGGGAGGGGGAAGAGGCCAACGGGTCCGGCAGTCGTCGTTCTAAGTCAAAAACCAGCTGGGATCGGGCGTCCTTCCACCAGGACTGTATAAAGGTTTTAAAGTCCTGTTGAGGTAAAGGCGGAGGAGTAGGAGTGGGCTGAGGGTAGTAAAAAGGTGCACCCAACCCTGAATACTGAAGAGCAGGATACCCCTCATAATAGGGGTAAGCTAAGGGTCTGATACCCAGGGTAAAAAAAAGTCTGGGGAAAAGAACCCATCGTCTGACCATTCTGTGGAGATGCCGGCATCTGGAACGCTGAATAGGGGATGATACCCTAGCGGATGACCTTGTTCTGTAGGGGGTCTCAAAGGACCTGGAAAAGGATCCTGCGTTGGGTTGGACGACGTCCGGGGATATGGCGTCAGGTCTGGTTTAGTAATAGCCTGTGTCGGGGGCAAATGTAAGGGCCCTGACTAGGGAGGTTGTAGAGTGTGGCAGGCGGTGCCCCATGCGTCAGATGGGGTGACCGGTGGAGGAGGTCCTGACAGCGGAACCGTAGGTAGGTCCAACGGAGGGGAGAATGAGGCCAGAAGCCCTCCCAAGAATGGGGTCTGGCGTCAGTATCCCTAGTAGGGTATCCACAGGAGGGATCTGGGGCACAGCCACTGAGTGGGAGAGGAGAAGACCACATTCAGGGGGCCCACTTCCTCCTCAACCCAAGATGTGACATCTGGGGTAGGAGGTCCCACTGGAGGACGGCTGACCAAGGGAGGTTTGTGTGCGCGACTGGGCTTCAGCGCCGATGGGTGAGCTACATCCGGGTGGTCGTCCGAAACTTGAGCGACCAGCTTATTGGCGATAGAGGATTTTGGGGGACCCATGAAGACTTATCTGTGTCTGTCATGCGGATCCCTGCTTGTTTGGGATCTGGCTTATCGACTACCGAGCAGGCCCCGCCAGACATCGCTAGCAAAAGTTTGCTGTGCGATACTGATGCCAGGGGGCACAGTCCTGCATGTTATGACCTACAGCAGGAACCCTCCTGAAGTAAGATCTACTGTTACAGTAAGTTCTAATGTAACCGTTCTAACCCCAGAGGATAGCTCCTCCATTAGAACATACCTCTGAAATGACTCCAAAGCAGTACAAAGCAGCAGGGTGGTTGGCACAGTCTGATACGCAATCAGGACAGAAGACCTTGCAGTACAACAAGACCAAAACCAGCATGTCTATGAGAATGCCCAGACCAATGTTTAGTAGAAGTGTTAACAGTGCTCTATGTGGCTGCACACGTCGGCAGCACAGACAATTCTGAAATAAGCAGTACAAGTGGCCATGCCCAATGTGGTGTGTCCATAGACAGCACCAGGAAGCTGAATGTAATACAATGTGCCAGCCATTTGGACAGGCATTGTATCGACACAGGAGCACTCTTTTCCAAGGGGCGAATGAAACAAAAAAAACTGAGGACACTTTCTGTAGTCCTTGGTACAATTATTTCAGTATTCTACATACATCTAAAGTATGGTGCAGCGCCTCTCCCTGCTTGGCATAATATCCAGGAAAATATAGTTTGGTGGAGTGTAAAATCAGTCTGCCCCCTACTGGTAGTGGGTAGGCGGCCTGGGAAAGCATGTCAGGGGTCTTGCTTTGCCTGAGGCAGAGACTGGGACTGGGAACCACACCTGGAACCTCTTCTGCCCCTGAAATACCCCTGCTGTGGGTACTGCTGAACCTGGGGTACAGCCATGACCTGATAAAAAGGCCTGGTGTGGAGATGTCTGCCTCTGCCTCCCCTTCCATAGGGCCTAGTGGACGGAGAGGAAAGCAAGGAGGAGGCACGAAATCACCACTCAGTTTGACATCCATCATAGGGAAAATGATGGAGTCGTTACTGAAAGAGAGGATAGTGGCATACCTGAAAGATGCTGGAAAAGTAGACCCAAGGCAACATGGCTTTACAGCAGGACGATCTTGTCAAACCAATATGATAGACGTCCTCAACTGGGCCACCAGAATAGTGGATCAGGGAGGGGCAGTGGACGTGGTGTACCTGGATTTCAGCAAGGCCTTAGACACTGTACCACATAGAAGGCTAACCATCAAGCTGGAACATGCAGGAGTCGGACAAAAGGTAGTTAATTGGATCGGCAACTGGCTAAGCGATAGGATCCAGAAAGTACTAGTGAACAGATCTCTATCAGAGGAGGGTAACATGACCAGTGGAGTCTCGCAGGGGTCAGTGCTGGGACCTGTGCTCAACATCTTCATAGGAGACATCGCAGATGGACTGAGGGGTAAGGTCTGCCTGTTTGCAGATAATACAAAGCTCTGCAACAGAGTGGACTCACATGAAGGGCAGACAACATGGAAGCTGACCTGAAAAAGGTAAAGGAATAGTTCAGGAATTGGCAGTTAAAATTTAATACCAAAAAATGTAAGGCAATGCACCTTGGTAAAAGGAACCCATGTAAAAAGTATACACTGGGAGGACACAGACTAGAAGAAAAACAGTGAGCGAGACCTAGGTATAGTAATCACTGACAACTTAAAGGTAGAGAAAGTGTGAGAAGGCAGCACAGAAAGCAAATGGCATCCTAGGCTGTATTAGCAGAGGTATTACTAGTAGAAAGCGGGAAGTGAGCCTGCCTCTTCAGGTCCTTGGTGAGGCCACACTTGGAACACTGCAGTCAGTTCTGGAGGAGACCTCACCTCAGAAAGGACATCAACTGTTTGGAGATGATGCCAAGAGCCACCAAAATGGTGAAAGGTCTACACCACGAGACATACGAGGAACGACTCTGAGTTAATTTTATACTCTCGAGCACAGAAGAGACAGAGACCTGATCGAAACATTTAAGTACATGAAGGGTCTGAACACAGCTCAGTCATGACATCTTTCAGCAGACCACCACAACACATACAAGGGGCCATGTTCTGAGATTGTTGGGAGGAAGGTTCAAAGCAACTGTACATCTCAAAGGAAAGTGAGTGTACCTGCTTTAGTCATGAGACTTGCACCACATCTGGCAACCTGCATTCCTCAGCCTCCTCGACAAGGCCCCTGGTTGCATCCTTCTTCCCCTGCTGAACAGCCTCTCATCCCCCCGTCACATCCTGACATTCCTACTCTGTCCCACTAACTCGACCACTATGACCAGACTGACTTTTCCACACCTCACCATCCCCTCCCTCCTGTCACCCTCTTCTGTGCTTGCCCCAGTTCCTGCCTCAATGAAAATACTTGATGCCACCCGGCTGCACCCCCCCCCCCCGGTTCTCTGTCCTGCTGCTACTCTTCATCCCGATTTACCAGCCCAGGTTTGCGCCTATAAAGTCCCAGAATGCCAACTATATATCTAATTGCAATCACATCGTTTACCATGTATTGTGCTGTTCTAATTTTCACTGTATTTGATATTATCTGTGCGTGTTACTGTGCTTTATACTCTGCTTTGAGCCCCCTCCCCATTATTGACACGGAACCATTGTAAATGAGCTCCACTGTGCTCAAAGGTATTTTCTAATCCTAGATTGAAATAAATAAATAACTTCAGAAAGTACTTCACAGAGAGAGAGAGAGAGAGAGAGAGTGTGGTGGACCCATGGAACAGCCTGCACCAGGAGGTGGTGGTGTCAAAGACGATCAGAGAACTCAAACTAGCATAGGACAGGTTAGGATGCAGGCTACACTGGGGTGGGGGGGGTAGTTGTATTGGACAGACTAGATGGACCAGGTGGTCCTCATCTGCACCCTTTTATGTTCTCTTTGGCAGAACTTCTTTTATAGGTGGCCTTATAGACATCCACCTTTTTCATATAAAACCACTGTCCAAGTCCCAAAGAGAAAAAGACCAGGGAAATCGAAGGCCTTGGCCCGAGTATCCCGAGTGAGGTTTGTGGCTCTTAACCAAGCAAACCTCCTCTAAGCAACAGTGTTAGCCATCCATCTGGCAGCAGTCTCATTAGCATCTGCTGCCATTTGAAACTGGTATTTGGTGGCTTCTAGGCCAAACCTAGCAGTCTCAGTTAAGTCAGCTGAGAGCCGATGGAGCTTTATCTGCCACTGCCATGACAGACTGCCAGAGAGATTTCTAATATTGGGCTGCATAAGCCTGGAAATTCGCTTGCATTATGGCCAAGGAAGCGGACAGGTAGCTCTTCTTGGCCATGCTAGATTTTTCTGGAATCTTTTTCAGGAGGGTGAGATGCCAGAGGAACTTTTGCCTAGTCACAGGCCACAGCTTATACCACCCCCTGGTGGTCAGGGTGAGAAGAATTCAGCCCCTTCCCAGTCCAGCTACTTCATGTCCAGCCCTTTGTCCAAAGGAGGGACAGACCCAGGTGTCTGGAGGATTCTTCATGTATTTATTTATTTATTTTTTAAGAATTTATTCACGGGAGCAGTAGCTTCTTAGTGGGTGTTAATTTCATTTCCAGATATTCTGCTTCCTCTTCATCTTCTATAACCTCAGTGGCAGTGATGTCAAGAGCATCTACCATTTTTCTAACAAATGTAAAATGGGAGGAATAATCCTCTGGGACCCTGGGTGGCGAACCAAACTCCTGTTCAGGGAGACTTCAGGCTCTATAGGCTCGCCATCTTCTTCCTCATACTCCCCATATTCCTCCCTATCATCATGGAAGGAAGACTTGGCAGATTTAGTAGGGGTCTGCACTGGTGGCTACTGTCCAGCAGGGAGCATCCCCTGTAAGGCCTGCAAGACTTTAAAAGCCTGTGCAATCTCCAGTGGAAAGGGCATATTTTCAATCACACTAGAAGTCCCCAAAACACTGACCAGCAGAGGGTTGTGTGTGTTTAGTGTCTTTGGTTTTCTTTAAAGGAACCGGAGAGCTAGCCGGTTCAGTAGACCTTTTTGCCATGACCTTTGTACCTGTACCAGGGGTGGTGGTAGTAGCAGTAGTAATGGTCTCACCCACAGGCACAGAGGGTGTCAGGTGGTCAGAGCCTGAGGACCCTTGATTGGAAGCAACTTCTTTTGAGCCTTTCCAAATGTTTTGAAGTGTTTTTCAGGAAAGGTCTTGCAAATTTCACAGACTTTTAAATGTTCAAAGCCAAGGCAGGCCACACAAGAAGTGCATCCACCTTGGCAAATAAGTCTAGACACTGTACTATTTTTAAAACCAGGTTCACCGTTTTTTCTCTTAGGCTTTTCTGACATTTTAGCCAATGCAGAAAAACACCAATGGCAAAGGATTTTAAATTTAAAACTATAGTTTGCAGCTGTAGTTGGTTCAGGAACCAACTGAAACAGAGAACATATATAAAAAGGAATTGGGGTTATCTGTTCAGTAACCAGGATTACCGGTTACACAAATAGATTTATTTAAACAATTTACCGTAAAATAATGGAGTTTATTTCACAAAACTCTGCTTTAAACTGAAAATTTCCCGGTTCCCCTCTGGTTAAACCGAACCGTGAGAAACCAAGAAAAAGCAACAATTTTAACTAAAATAACAGTTAAGCTCAAAAGATAAGGGCAGCAAATTAAAAATATAGTGACTACATATATATTTTTAAGTTTTCACTAGGAGCTGTTGAGGAGAGAATTTCGAGTGTCTAGTCTTGACAGAGTGAAATCTGAAGGTTAGAATGTAGGTAGTTGATAGGAGGCAGCATTTGAAAAGTGGCACGTGCCAACGGTGTTCCATCATTAGCATAACGTTTCACCTCCAGGCAGATCTGGCATACTGCATAAGAGTTAGGAATGTTGGAGTATTCCTGGGGTGAGAACTAAGAATACTGATGAAAATCAGGACAGAGTCATTGAAAGGAGCGTTATTTCAACATTTTTTTTTTTTTTAAATAAAGTAGACTCAAATGGGGGCTGGGGAAAGAATATGCTACAAAACAGGAGAAATGGGGTTATCTGAACTAGAATAAAAAATGCATCAGCCCAAATTTTTAACACACTAACATGCGCGCTGCTTTAATGTGCATATTTCTAAAGGAAAAAGTAGTACAAAAAAATGTATCAAATGAGCATCTCCTCGCAAAGTTTTCCGTTGAGCAGTCTAGGGCTCGTCACTTCAGCTTGTATATAGAGTTCCTGTATTTAACTTGCCACTGGACCTTTATTACTTTATTATTATGCAAATGCACATTAAAAACAGAACCCTTTTGCTCTTGCTTAACGGTCAAGGATTGTGAGTCCTTTACAAGCATCGAGCAGATAAGTTGTAAATTGGCCAAAGTCTGGTTTTCATGCAAATATCCTCTAATATCGGAAAAAGGAGATACAGTGCAGAAACCATTATAGAACTGTGTCTAAATATTGCATTCTTAATTCATTACAGAGAAGGAAATGGCTTGAGTGCAAATTTCTAATGCTCGTGCAAGCTGACAGCCGAGCAGTGCTGGAGACTAAAGCCCTTTGTTTCTCAACATAATGGATACAATATGGGAGGGCCCTAGTGTTCTGCAGCATTTTGTCCCGATTTCTGTGTCCCGATTTCTGCGGCAGGAGTCGCAGCCTTCTGCAGCAGCATTTTCTGATTTCTGCAACATGATATATTCATTTCTGCTGCATAATGCAGTACTGCCATTGGCTAAAATAGTGTGTGATGTTCTTATCACCACACACAGAGCATAGAGGGGATTCAGGATAAATGAGATGTGGAAGGGAGACCGAGGCTATGAAAACTGTATATTTAAATGAAAATTCACCAAAACCAATGAATTACGTGGCACTACATATGTTCTGCGGCACCGGCACGATGCTAATTCAGCGGAAAATTCCACATCATCACAGAATTCCAGGGGCCTTTAGCATGGGTGATCACAATACAAACTTCTCCACAGTGCCCCAATCCATCTTCCTCAACCCTGTCATGGAGAGACCAACATGTAGAGGAGAGAAAGTAGGTCAGACTATGCCCATTCAATCCATGCCTCTTGTGAGACTGCCAAAGAGAGTGCCAGTCAGTGTCAATTGTGCTGACAGTTTTGTGATATAGACACCTGCCCACTTGGAACTGGACAGATGCACCATAACTCATGTTATAAAGACCACTGAATGTCATTCAGAGGAATAGGTCTTTTGGCCACAAGCATGAGCCAGATTTGAACCGGTGACCTAGCTGCGAAAGGCTCATTAATCAGCTACCAATCCAGCACCACCTAGTCAGCCACTAAAGACCAGAAACAAAATGCCGTCTTTCAGATGAGACGTTAAACAGAGGTCCCATCTGCCTGGATTGGTGGTAGTTCAGGTGGATGTTAAAGATCCCATGGCACTTATCGAAAAGATTAGGGGAATTTCCCCGGTGTCCTGGCCAAATTTCCCTCATTCATTATAAATACCACCAACAGCTTAATCTGGTTCAAAGTTAGTCGGCATTCATCTGTATCCCCCTCCCCCAGGTCATACCCGAAAATACGGAGGAGATGTCTAATGCACTTACCCGGTCAACAAAAACTAAATAAAATAAACAAAACATGACAGCATTTAATACATCAAATATTTGTAGACTCAAATTAAAGTGCAGAGTGGTGGGTCCTTCTCTGTGATAAAGTTAATTAACCAAAACAGCCCAATTTCCTACCATGTCAAACCTACTTACCAGTTTGCGGATCCTGTCCAAAACAGAGTCGATGATCTCCTTGCCAATGGTGTAGTGCCCACGGGCATAGTTGTTGGCCGCATCTTCCTTGCCGGTGATGAGCTGCTCAGGGTGGAAGAGATGTCTGTAGGTACCAGTGCGGATCTCATCTGGAAGACAAACAGTTTTGGGTCCATCTGTCTGTTAGCATTCTTGAGTATAATGGAAAGTCACACATTTGATAGTTAGTGGTGGCACAGCAGCTCAACAACTTAGGTGGGGAACATGATAAACTGTAGCAGAGATTGCGGGTCAATCTTTCCACTACTGTAAGATACCTGATGGCTGCTGTATCAGCCCCTGGTTCCTTCATCTCTCTGTAGAACATTAAAGTTACGTTCCACTGTATTGCCATAAGATACTGGGCTACATATCCCAATACCGTATGGCAGCGTGAGCCGACTGATGCCAAGTTTGATTTATAACAACGTCCTTTTAGAATGAGAAGGTATACGTAAATGGTGCCTAACCCAAAGCCAGCTGATCCTTCAACTTCCTGGCAAGCCCGCTCCCCGACTTTAGAGTTTGTGGCGTGTGAGCAGGAGAGCATGGGAACGAGGCCCATACAAGTCTATGGGGACTTTTTTTTTTTTTTTAATGTTTTTCGTAATTTTAAGCACTCTTACAGGAAAATTAAAGGCACAGCACTACTAATGGAGCCCCTATTTGCTTGGTGTGGTGGCTTCTAATTTTCTATAATGGGTTATGAAAAATGACATTCCATAGACTTGTCACAGGGGCTGCGTCCCTGCGCTCTCACCAGGAAGTTAGAAGGATTGGCTGGCCGTGGGTTCGGCACCAGTTATGACCCCTTCCCATTTTAAAAGGATACAGTTTTAAATTAAACTATTAGCATCAGTCAGCTCAGACTGCCGTAAGGTATTGGGCTATTACATATAGGAGCATTAAAATGGGCAAGAGTGAACAACAAGTGTATCAGAACCTGAGGGTTCTGACTGCATTATCGAACCACAAGAGCAAAGCTGCAGTGGTCCTCTTGATGGCACCAGAACCTCTTGTAGCACTGTCTTTCAAAAACTTATGGTTAGATTTTAGGAAAAATGCTATAAAAAAACAAACAGAACAACTGCTAAATCTCTCTCGACACTAGGTAAATTTTACATGATCCACCTCTACCAAACAAACAAAAAAAAACCCCACAAAAAATGGTCTTGCCCCCTTTGTTCATCAATCAAGGTTTGTATTCTCTGTGTCTAGATACCCATCTTAAGCCTCAACCGGCAGCCACCCACTTGCAACAGGTCTCATCTGGCAGGTCCCAATTCTCCCACAGCCCCACCCACCCCAAAATGTGATAGCAGGCCACCACAGAGGTCCCACCTTGCCTGCTGTGTGGTGAGGAGCAGCTAACAGCAGGGGGCCAGGTGTGGCAGCATGGTCTACTCCCCCATCCTAAACACTTGAGCCATCTTCCATACCACGTACAGTCCACTGCTGGACAGACACCTTCTCCCAGCCAGCAATCTGATCAGTGTCCCAGCTCCACCCTCAGAATTGTTTTTCTAGCACAGCAGGTGGCCCCAACTCAGTCAATATGGGCCAGGAGAGTGGGGTTGGGGTGTGTGTGTGTGTGTGTGTATGTTTTTTGGTTTGTTCTTGTTACTTTGTTTACCCAGGAAAGCCCAACTGAGAAGCAACTTTTTTTAATTATCTACTTCCACAAATTTTTAGAGCCGGACACAAATGAAGTCCAGGGTGACTTACTCAGGATCAGAGAGCAAGTAGTTCTGGTGGGATTCAAACTTGTGACCAGTCATGTTGTGTGCACTGATCATGCACCATCTGACAATCAAATAATTCTGTAAACCCAGCTGCACAATGGCACATGGATCCTGTCCGTTGTAAAGAGGGATGAGAAAAATCAGCACATCCCAAATACAGATGCTGAACACTGTTCTTGGTTGCAAAGGGTGCAAGTGAGAGTCACCCTGCTGGGCCGCCACTCTTTTGCACGGTCACTCATTTTTTACTTGGTCACAATGCAAATCAGTTTGCCAAACGTCAGTGGCTGCAAACTGCGTTCATGCCTGCTGACATGCTGGCTTAGACTTGTACCAAGTTGCAGCATGGCAAAGCAGCAGTCTGTGGTGTTTAATGACCATGTAGGCAGAGTAACAAATTTGAGGCTGGCACTAAGTGGTCGCAGCAGCAGTAGCAGTGACTGACAGTAGCAGGCCAGCTGCAAATCAGTTGGGCCATTGGGGGGAGATGAGAGAGATTATATATATTTAAAACATTACTTTTCATTTATTTTTCTCTTACCTATGACTGTTGGCTCCAGATCTACAAAAATTGCTCTCGGTACATACTTATGAGCCCCCGTCTCGCTAAAGAATGTTGTGAAAGAGTCGTCCCGTCCTCCAACAAGTTGGTCACTGGGCATCTGCCCATCTGGCTGGATTCCATGCTCCAGACAGTAAAGCTCCCAGCAGGTATTGCCCATCTGGACACCTGCCTGGCCAACATGGACAGAGATACATTCACGCATGGAATGTTGGAAAAGCATAAGGGTTATTCCAGGTTACTGCTGGGAACTTTATCAAATAGCACTAAGCTTTGACAATACACCACATTTTCTTTTGTTATAGCCCAAGAGCCATAATTCAGTTTGAGGATAATCCACTGGCCCCAAAGACATTCCACTAGCCTGCCTGGTGTACCTACTGTTATGCTACTCCCCCCACATACATATTTTTCTTGAGCCCTGGCAGGTGGCTTAAAGCCCTCTTGATGGAGGAACTCCATGGTCTCGCTGCTCCCTGTGTTTCCCAACTCTGGTAGTTCCCCCCGCGGCGGGGCCAGGAAGGAGGTGGGCAAACCCCCTCCCAGAAACCCACTCCAGAAGCCGAGGTCGGCCCTCTGGGTGCAGCAGACCATACAAGCTGCCAGGCCTAGTTTTTCCTCCGCTTCTCACCCCGCCACCCCGACATAAGCACGACTGGAACGTATTCCTGACCCACACTGCCCTCCAGTCATCGCCAGAGGGTACTAAGCAAACAAGATGTCAGTCCCTCCCCCGAGAGATGAGCAGTCCTCCTATACTATCCTCTCCCCGCCAACCTTGGGGCTCATTCCTGAACCTGGATCACTGGAGTGGCGAGAGGTGCAGCTACCAGTGCCTCAGCCTCCAGCACCACCATGCAAGTTGAAATGCTACTTGCTCCAATACTAGCAAGTAGAGTTAGTCAAAAGAAATTGGCCCTTGTACCCTCCCATCATACTATGAAGATGGCTCAGGAGTTCCATATTTAGTGCTTTTGTATGCTACATGGGATAAAATACTTTATCATCCCTAAAGTATTTCCATACTTCACCTTGTCCTTTTGTGTTACTACATGCAACTTGTTTGCACCCTCCTACCCCTGGTATTTTTTCTACTTTGGGTCACTTAGGCTCCACATTTTACCGGATCCTAAGTTCACCACCAGGATCTCCCCTATTGGAGAGACCCTGGCTAGTGAGACCGAAGGCTTGGGGGTGGGGCTGCCTTCTGTCATTTGAGAAACCAGGCTGGACAGTTTCCATTTTTCTGCTAGACTCCATCACTACTCCCTCGGAGCGAGGCTTGGTCAGTCATATTTCACACCCAAGAGGCCAGTGCTACAGCAGCCATGGTTGCAGTAGGAACCAAACATCTGAACCCCCCTCTGGCCCCTGGAAAACACTACCCCCATTGTGCCCAAGAATGCCTTGGCCAAGTCAATACACCCAGTTCTAAACAGTGAATGTTCAAAATGGGTACAGTTTAGCAACATAGCTGCCAGTCCAGCTGGGTCTCCTACAGCTGAATGCAACTCTGCCCCCTAGCTCGCTGCAATACAGGAGTTTTATTTTCTAGTGTTATCTGGTCCTCTTCTGTCCAAGAACAGGATTCTGAAAATTAATGGTATGCCCTAAGGCAGCACACTACTCGACTGAAAGCACAGTTAACCAGTATTTTATTTTTGTTTGCTACCAACTAAGAACTTCACTGTGAAGCAGGCAATTCAAGGTTTCAACTGTGTCCCTTAGCAACTTATGCAACCTCCCTTGTCCTGGGATCCGGATCCAGCCCCAGCCACGAAATACAGTAGAAGAAAAATCCTGTTGAAAAACAAGAGGCTGCATCTCAGTGGCTTGTCCTTGCTAAACTGTTGAGTGTGGAGTAGTTTTGGGTGGGTGGCAATATCCCCCCTTTAGAACTTCAAGTATGACCTACATTTCTTCTGCTGTGTGAAATGCCTCGTATCCTTCACGAAGAGGGGTGAAACTTATTTTTTTTTTTTTCAGTGTGGCAGTCTGAAATGATTCAGTAGATAAGCTAAAACAAAATGCACACATTAACCTGGCATTTTAGCAGCAGGTCAGAATGGAGTGTGGAGGGGGCTCAAGAGTTTCAAGGCCGAATGTACATGGGCTTGGCTTTATGGAGCCTGGCTGCTGACCTAAGCAGTTTATTTCTCTGTGCTGAAAGGAATCTGAACCAACACCAGTGAGGTTAGCTCATGCAGCACCCTATTGCTTGGCTGTTGCCATAAGACAGTGAGAATTAACTAGTACTGCATTCTGTTACTCCGTATACGGTACACTTACAACACAAGGCATTAAATATTCTGTAAGTGTGGTACAGCACGTGCATGAGACAGAACACCATAATACACGTTCATGTATCAGGGAGTTTTGTTTCATTTGATTTCAGTGCATTACTGCCCTTTACAAATAATTATATAACTAGTTACATATGCAAATCAGAGAGCAGTCCCAAACAAGCTAGGTGACTTAAGATAAGACATGAATTTCAACTTGGCAGCTAAACCACATACTTAATTTGGAATCAAAAAGGCAAGCCAAACCCTACCCCAGTAATTAGGGTTCCGCAAGTCTTACAGCTCTAATGTACTGTAATTTTACTGAGCAAACGTCTATGTGAGGGGCCCCCCACCCCATTATTTTTACATTCCCCAGCACAGCAAATGGGGCCTGCATGACTGCCACCCCTTGTTCACAGTTAATCCCAACAGTCCTTTGTTGACCAGAGGGGGTACAGATGCCAGATTACACAGACACAGATGTCGGCAGATAAGGGCTTTCCGCCCACCTACTCTGCCCATTAATGCACTTAACTGTGCTTCAAGCTTCCCTGGAACTAGGCTGTCCCCCTCCCTCTACTACCAGGATCCCCTTATGCCTATCCCATGCAGTCTTAAACCCTGTAATAGTTTCCACACCTGCCACCTCTTCCAGCAGGCTGTTCCATCTGTCCACCACCCTCTCTGTGAAGTACTTCCTCACGTTCCCTCTGAACCTCACTCCCTCCAGTTTCATCCCATGTCCCCTAGTCCTGGAGCATCTTTCTTTGAAAAATTGTGTTTTCCTGCACCTTGTTCCTCCCTGTGAGGTACTTACAGGTCTCAATCATATCCCCCCCCTCTCCCAGGGAGTACATACTGGGTGTACCAATTCTTTCCCCAGGAGGTGACCACCTTGACTTCCTCTCCAGGTCGGCACCTGCGTGGGATTCCCATGGTCACATGTGGTAGCAGAAGCGCTGCTTCCACTGGGTCAGCCATCTAGGTGAAGGCCAAATATCCATCATTTGAAGGGAACAAGCCTGGTCCAGAGGCAATGCAGTAACGCAACCAAGCAGTACTCCAAGCCACTTTAACAAGTACATGCAACTATACCAAAGGTTCACACTTGGGCCAGATTTTGTTTTATGTAATCTAAAAGTGTGCATTTCACGCTCCGGTTAAACAGCGCAGTTCCAGAATGTTGGGACAGCGGCGCTCATTTTGAGAAAAGGCATCCGGGTTTACTGAAAATGTCACTGGCTCAGCAGCAAACATTTCACCTGGATCTGCATCACAGAAAAACAAGCTAATTCTTGTTTACTGTCATTCAAATTCACCCCACTCCCTAATGTGTACTTTAAATCCCATTCCACATAAATAGTAAACCCCTCCCCCATCCATCTCAGCTACGTCCCGCTCCCAGAGTCCTTACATCCACATCCTCTTGGTTTCACCAACTTGTCCAAATGCTGGAAATTTTGCTCCAGTAGTGCTCTGCACAGTGGATAGGGTGGGATCACTGGCATCCAGACCAGGTGGAGAAGTTCTCTAGGCTGTGCTGGATGGCTTGTATTATTACACTTACGGTACAAAGGGTGTGTGAATGGGGACTTCTATGGATTGGGTGGGTAGGTTGTTACTGTATTATAGGTGGACTGGGAGGAGAGTGAAAAGTGGTTTGGGGGGGGGGGGGGAAGAGAGACAAACTGGACCTGGGGAACCACACAGCATCTCTAATCACTTTTGTTTGGTAAATATCTATTGAAAACATCTGTTTGGGTCATATGATGCATACAGTTGCATGAGGAGAGACAGCCTTCTGGGTTACAAAAAAGGAACGTTCCATACTTAAATTTAACAGGGCGAGAAATGCCTCAGTACAGCTTGGGTGCGTCGCCATTACAACTATACATTCCTTAATCTTTAGTACATCTCCCAGGAGGGTATGAAACATGGCTGAGGGGTGCCAAGAGTGAGGGAGGCAGAGAAGTAATGCCTGATGAGATCTCAGTCATGCACTATCAAATCGATCTGGCACCCTGCATCTCAGTATACAGCTATAACCATCCCCAGGACCCCCACTTCCCCAATTGTCCTTCAAAAAGAGAGAGGTGGCTTTAAGTGGAGTCGAACCAGACCATGTATCCCCTTACTACGGCTCTCAAGGAACAAAGGTGGGATCATGCTGCACCACATCTAATAGCCAAGCAGTCAAACTAGATGTGAAAACCTTACATTTATCATTTACACTAAATGGGATTTTCCCCCCCTATCTTATGTCATTAACAGGAGTCCTCCACTGATCTAATGTAACATTGATTGGGTAACCATTTCCTTGTGATGCATTTCTTAGCTGCAATGAGCAGGACTCCCAACAAGATACTGTGTCTGCCCTTAAAGTCCCTAGGGTACATGAAAGTACGTGAACATGAAGGTACAGATACATGAAGAGGGTAAATAGAGGAACAGTCGGGGTGCTTCGAAGGAAGGAGGAGGGGGCCACTAGAGGGCATGGGTGGAAGCTGGAGGGGGGAAGATTCAGGGGAGAAACTAGGAGGTGCTACTTCACTGAGAGGGTGGTGGAGCCATGGAATGCGCTGCCTAGGGAACTGGTGGAGGCAGAGACAGTGGAGGGGTTCAAGAGAGGGTGGGACAGGTACAGAGGAAGGGTTCTGGAAGCAAAATCCAATGCAGCAAGAATATCTGGAACTGGGAAGGGAGAAGCCAGAGAAGGCGAGGGGGGCAGCAAGGTCAGCACCCAGGGTGGGGACTGACCAAACGAGCAGACACGAAAGACGTTAGGCCTATTCTGCTGGCATTTTAGTATGTTAGTATATTAGTATACATGAAATAAGATACATTTGGGGGGTTAACCGCACCAGACCAAGCAAAACCTCTGATAGCCCCTTTGAACTTCCTGTGGAAGTGTTCTGATACTGGGCAGGTCTACATGAGGTTTGTACGGGTAGCATGAGTGGTACCACAGCCCTGCCAGCACTCTGTTCTCCCATTTCTTGCATATTTGGCAGCGATTGTCGGGATACGGAACAACCGAAAAAGGCTTTTCCACGCATATCTACAAATATGAGGACATGATTCTTCCTGTTTCGTAACATCCTTTCTTCCATTCTACCGCCGCCGCAATCTGTATGCCCAGTTCCTCCTCCCACTGTAGAGTGACATATCTAGCACTATATTTCTGTGTATTCTGTAATGCTTTCTAGATGGTAAATATAAGATGCGGGGTAGTCTGTAGTTTATACATACATACACACACACACACACACACACATATTACAAGTGCTCTAATAAGAGCCACTTGCTCTGATGGGTCCCGCGCCTCTATAGACAAGGTTGCATGATAATCCTGAACCTGAAGATAAGAAATCTCTGCGTTCAAGGTTAAACTCCTGTTGCAGCTCTGTAAGAGATTTTGTGTCTGTGCCAGTGCACAGCTCACCTAAACAGTATATATTCCATTTTTGCCAGTTATGATAAGCTACATTCTTTCTTGCCAGAGCAAAGTCAGGTAGATATGCAAGAGGACACATCCAGGGGCTGATATTTTAGCCCAGTGTAGTCCACCATCTTTTGCCATACCTCCGACTAGCCAGGTATTCCCCATCACATTCATAAGCAATCCAGTGGGCTCCCCGAACATGCATCTAATCATGTCTGAGAAAAGCACTATGTCCTCTTCCATTTCTAGCCACTGATGGCCCAGGCCATACGAATACCAACAGAATAATGTATGGAGCTATGCTACCATATAATATAGATACAAATCTGGAAGTCAATCTTCTCTTATTCTTAGGGAGCAACAAGGTAGGGAACCTTACTCGAGGCCCAGGTGTTCTTTCTTTAATACATGCTAAGGTGCATGATCGCTTCACTGGGTTATTTAACCCATTGACATTTAAGGAATACTAATACGTGATATTCATCATTATTCACAGTGAACCTGCCCGCAGCCTCCCAGTTGCCCACCACCACTGCCCTCTAGAAAATTGGAATAGGATTGCACAAGATAAACACAAGTAACCTTTTCATATAAACATTCAACCCAAACATAATATAACCGAGTAAGACGCCACTGCCAACTGGACATTCAAACTAGGATGGCAGTACTAGGCTTCCATGGTAGGAGCCTCTCAAGGAGCTCTAAGCACACAGGAAAATCCCTGTGTCAGAAGTAATCTTCCTAACTATAAAGGCCTCAATAGCATATCCATTGTACAGTCGGGGGGGGGGTCATCGGAAAGGACGTCACTAGAAGTACCAGGCAGCGTCCCCTATCAGTTTCAGGCCTAATACAGCGGGCTACATGGACGATGTGGGCCAACAGTCACCGGATACCCTAAAAAAGTTAGGCATCTGCTGATGCCTCAGAAAGCCTTAGAAAAAAGATCACAGGTTCCCCCCTGAGATGGACCATCTAAAACAGGCGCAAGAAGCCTCAGCTGGGTAGTGTATGGGGCGTCCACCTCTATTAAGCCACCCCCCTTACTACTAAAATTGATAGCAGTGCTACTGCATAGACAGTCTGTCCATGTAGGGCTCTAGAAGTACCTGGTGACCTGTAAGAGACGTATAACTACATAAGATTAAGCCCCTCAATAAGGCTCATTTCCAATGAGCAACGTTCAATATATGGAAAAGCAATCAAACAAGTCATAGTTCTTCAGGCAGTAGACAGCGACCAAGGCAATGATAAATCAAGAGAGTGCTGAAAAAATACAGATCCATGGAGGGTATTTCTCATTCACGCCACAAGAGGCCACGCACCGATCAGGATCCCACTCCCTGGTTATCCTAAAGATATAGATTAGTTAATAAACAGTGAAATAAGAAAAGCAGCAAAAATGTAAAGGAGGGGGGTGCCACAAGGGGAGGAGGGAGTCTAGTCAGCTTCCCTTTATAGTAAAGAGCCAGTACTCCACTCAGGAGATCCTCCTCTCACCAAAGCAGGACATCTGTACTATCTCCTTCCATCTGTTATACCAATCCCAAGGCTCAGCATAAGGACATAGGAGCGTTTAAGATGATCTTCAATGTAGTAATAATATGCTTAGACTACTGTGTCAGTCTATAGCATGGCACCAATATCCATCCTGTCTAAACTAGACCCCCTTTTCAATGCCTTCTGTCACTTCGCTCTAGGTGCCCTTCCCCCACCCGTTCCCACCACTGTGACCTCTACTGCTCCCTCACCTTCCCATCCCTGGAAGAAAAAAAATTTCTAAGGCAGCACTGCTCCAAGTTTGTCTCAGAATTCTGGCTTGGCACTTCCCCACCTACCTTTCCTCAAAACTGTTGTCACCCCCCACCACCACCACCACAATGCTCTCCAGTCCCTCGACACCAGATTACTATACATTCCCAGTCAAAAGACGCTGCTGGACAAACAGCCTTCTTGCACTGTTTCCAGAAACTCGAATGCTCTCCTCCTTAAATTTGTCACTCTTCCCCTACCCATTCCCCATCAACTGCGCTTGATAAACTACCTCGCTGCAAGCGGTGCCTGCCCACAATAAAATCAAGCCTCCCCACTCCAAACTTTCCTCTGCCCGACCAGCGGAATTGCCCTATCCTTGGTAGCTGGCGCGTGTGTGTAATACACATACACACCCCTTTATTTATATATGTCTATCTACATAAATTGCAAATGTTAATATACAGCCCCACTCTGTACTCTATGAATGTGTACACGAGAGTATGTATAGCAGTTGCATGTAGTTCGTGGTATATGCTTTTAGCTGTCAATTACAAATGTTGTAACCATGTATTACCTTTTTCTTTTCTGTGTAACTGCCCAATAGTTGAGATAACCTGCATGTTATCCTCCCCTTGTACCCTTCCCCCAGGTCGCACCAGGAGACTAGTATCATTTTGCTCAGTGTGCCTTTCCTGGTGAATCAATTCAATAAATAAAGTACAGTTATGTAAGAACTTACCATAACAGTAGATCTCCAAGAGAGATTCCTGCAGTAGGTCTTAACAGATCGGACTGCACCCTCTGGTGTCGGGACCACACAGCAAACTTTTCCAGCAACGCCTGGCAGGGGACCGTCCACCCGACGTGTGACAGACATCAGAATGACCCTATATAGTGGGCGGTCCCCATGCCTGCCCTCCAGTTCTCCCGCCGAAGATCCAAGTAGGATAAGACAAGAGAAAGGATGGAATCCTAGAGCCCAGTTACACAAATGCTGAAAGAAATGCAAAAACTGGGGGAAGGTGGGAGGGAAAATGTGACCTACTACAGGAACCTCTCGCAAAGATCTACTGTTACGCAAGTCCCCCCATTTCAAATTCGGATTAATACCTGTGAGCCAGGGGCTCGTTTACAAAGGCTTCAAGTAAACAAGGAATACAAGACATTTACAGGTGATGAAACACTGCAGAACAGAAAGATATCAGCCAACAAGTGGTATTAGTGCACAGTTACATTAAGCAGGGTTCAACAAGTGAGGAGAAACAGGACCACACCTGCGGAGAAACATTAATGCAGCTCTAATTAAGTGCAGTACAGTGTGTATCATGTTACAGTTCTTACATAACTGTACTATCTTACTTCGACAGGGTTCCTGCATTAGGTCATAACAGATAGGACGGAATCCCAAGCAGTTGCTCATAGAGAGACCAAGAGTGTCATGGGAGAAGAAGCAACTTAAAGAACAGAACAGGACTGGCCTTAGGACAATGGGCAATGCAGAACGGCTAGGCCAAACCCGTCCCCTACGACTAGAGGCAATATCCAGGCTAATAGTTCAGGAAGTTATGGACTGAACTCCAGGTAGCTGCTGCACAAATCTCCACTGCAGAAACATTTCTCAAGAAGGCTGTGGACGCCGCCATTCCTTGAGTGGAATGACCTCTGATCTCCCCAGGCAGAGGATTGTCATACTTCAGATAACAGAACTGAATGCACTTGGATGAGCACTGCTTAGACACTGCTGAACCCATGGATTTGGTAGCACAGAGGAGAGAGGGGGGCAAAAAAAAAAAAAAAGGCTGATCGGACAATCTGGGAGCTTTTAGTCCTGGGGACGCAACATCTCAGGATCCTGTGTACATCCAGTGTATGAAGAAGAGCCTCATCTTTGTTAGAATGATTAGTTAGGGTAATACACCAGAAGTTCAACTGTCTGAGGGTGAACTCAGAAGCCAAATTGGGAAGAAACTTAGGATTGGTTCATAAGACCGCCCGGTCTTTATGAAGAATCAAATGAGACTCCTTACACATCAGGGCCTGAAGCTCGGAAATTCTTGGAGCAGAAGTAATGGCAAACCAAAAATAGTGCTTTCCAGGAAAGATAGCACAAGGCACAGCTCATCACTGGTTCAAAGGGGAAAGCATAAGCTTCTCAATCACATTTAAATCCCAAGGTGGAGTGGGGTTACAGATAGGGGTTTATAGATGGAGAATCCCTTTCAGAAAAGTTTGAAGTTCCAGCTGAGCCACGGGTTCCCCCCTGCCAAATCATGATAGGCCGAGATGGCCAACAGATTAACGTTGAGGGAGGAGTAAGACAGACCCAAATCAGACAGGTGCAACAGATATTCCATAATCTGTTGAGTAGAGCATGTAAAGGGGTCCCCAGCCCTTAGGCGCTGCTCAATAGGAACAATGCTTCCATTTCATGGCATAGGTCGTTCTGGTAGTGTTTCCTGTCCTCTACCAGGACCTGTGTGACCTTATGCGAGACCCCAAATAGAGACTTAAATATGTCTATAGGAGCCACGCATGACGATGCAAGGTCCTGAGTCCGGGATGCACTAACCTGCCATGATCCTGGGTCAACAGGTCGTGTTTCAGAGAAGAGTAACTGGGGGTTTCGCTGAGAGCTGCTGCAGAAGCGGAAACCATATTGTTCCCCTCTGGCCAAGATTAATCAGGATCAGGACTCTCTGCCTGAAGCTTTGGAAGAACCCTCTGCAGAATGGGAAAGGGAGGGAAGGCATACAAGGACCTCCCTGTCCAACAAAGTGACAACGCGATGTGCCAGAAAGCACCAGGCTCTGGAATGAGCGAGCAAAAACTGGGAAACTTTACGCTGAATGGGGAGGCGAACAGATCCAAGTCTGGGCGACTCCATCTCAGAAATACAGAATCTGCCACCTCCCGTCTTGAGTTCCCATTCGTGGGCAATGCTTGAGGTCCGACTGAGGTTGTCTGCCAGGACATTTAGAACTCCTGGGGATTGCACAGCAGTGAGAAATAGGCCGTTCTGAATTGCCTAGTTCCCTACCTGCATTGCCTCCCTGCATAGGGGGTACGATTGGGTGCCCCTGTTTGTTGATATATCAGACCACTGACATATTATCAGTCTGGATTAGCAGTGATCTCTGACAGAATGGGCCGAAAGGCCTGAAGAGCATAAAGAACTGCCCTCATATCCAGAATATTGATGTGGAGATCCATCTCCGATTGGGACCACGATCCCTGGGGACGGTGGTCCCCTAGAAGGGTTCCCCGACCCAGACAAGACGAGTCTGTGGTGAGAATCCAAAGCGTTGGGGGACTTCTGAATGGAAGGCCTTGTGAAAGATGCAGAGAATCTAACCACCAGAGTAAATCCTTCTGGACCACGTTGGAGACTAGAACCACATGGTCCAGGTCATCCAAGCATTGAGCCCACTGGACTCAAGGTCCACTGGGTGATCCTCATATGCAACCTGGCAAATGGAACAGTGGAGAATGGAGGCCGCCATCAGGCCCAAGATGGCGTAACCACACTCTACCTGTAAGGTATCCGGAAGAGATCAAAACATTGACCTGCTCTCGAATAGTCTCCACCCTTTCTGGGAGGAGGAAAGCTTTGCACTGGACCATGTCCAAGATGGCCCTAATAAACTGAAGGTTCTGGGAATGGGTCAATAGTCGACTTCGAGAAGTTGACCAAGATACCCAGGTGACAAAAAGTTCCAAAGTGCATGAGCATGTTCCAGCAGGCTGTCCCTGATGGAGCTGTTAACAGTCATCCAGGTAAGGAAAAACTGCTATCCCCCCCCCCCCCAGCATAAAGCCGCTGCTACTATCGCGAGGCACTTGGCAAAAACTCAAGGTGCAGAGGAAAAGCCAAAGGGGAGGGCTGTGAACTGGTAAGTGCTCCCCCTTGGAAGCAGAACTGCAGGAAGTGGCGGTGGCCCGGAAACACCAGTATATGCAAGTAAGTATCCTGCATGTCCAGTACGCAAAGCCAATGATTCTCCTGCATAAGGGGCCGGAGACTCTGTGGTGTCAGCATGCGAAACCTTTTGTACTCCATGTAAAGGTTTAGGCTGCCGAGATCCAGGATGGGTCTGAGGTTGCCCGTCTTTTTTGGAACCAGAAAAAAAAGTGGGAATAGAACCCTTTCCCTCTCTGAGGCAGAGGGACAGGCTCTATGGCCACCTTCTGGCTTAGAGACCTTATTTCCTCCTCAACTAGAGGAGCTTAATGAGGAGAGTAAGAAGAGCGACCTGGGGGAGAGTCTGGGGGAAATTTCCAGAAACTCCAGAGTGTGCCCTTTTGATACGAGCTCTAGAACCCATTTGTCTGAAGTCATGTCCCTCTATTCCTGCGCATGGAGAGTGATCCTTCCTCACACTGGCTCCTGGCTTGCAAGCAGAGGAGGGGGAGGTAGTAGCTAGTCAGGAAGCGGAGGGTCGAGGGGGTCCCCTGGATCCTCACTGAGATTCTGTGCAGGACGATGAGAAGGGGACGCCCGTGGCCTCTTTTTCCCTGTCACCGAGTGAAGGGTCGTTTTCCCTGCCTCTTGGTCTGTCTCTGAAATGGCTGCTTTCTCTAAGTTCCCGATCAGTACATGGACCTCACGGCTTGGCCTATGTCCTGTAGGCCCGTGATAATATCCTTGGTGTCACCTCTGAAGAAGACAGTCTCTGAAAGGGGCACCTTGTATCACAGACTGGACACAGTTAGCGAGGCCAGAAATGCTGAGCTAGGCGTGTTGTCTGAGGGACACTGCCGTGGCGGAGGAGCAGGCTACTGCAGCCACACTGTCATAGGTAGCTCTGAGCATGTGTCAGCACAAAGTTTGACAAGCACAGGTTTTTGACCAACTCCTCCTTGAGTTTCAAAGACTCCAGGGCCTGGATATGGGACTCAAGTTTGGCCATAGTTGCCTTTTAGAAGGACACCATGTGTGCTACATCCTGCTCCTTTGTATTCCATCCACTGGATTGCTGGATAATCCGCAAGAGCTCAGTAAAAGAAGGATCCTCAGGGTTAGACTTAGGAGAATTCTCCTCTTTGATCACAGAGGAATGCCTGTCTGAGGAATCCTCCAGGGACTCTCTCCCAGAAACAGATGACTCATTCTGGGGTTCAAAGTCAGTGAGAACAGCTTCCTTAGGATGGATCCCCAGATACATGCACAGTCGAGTGAACCGAGCAGACGGGCGATAAGAGATCGTGGGGGAGGGGTAACCACTGGTGCTGGTAGGCGTTTCTCACGATCAGACACCAGCTCAGATATGGCCTCCTTCCACCATAAATGAATCAAGACCTGAAAATCCTGCTGAGGAGGAGAAGCAGGAGTGGGTGGAGGTGGGGGTGGACAGTGGTAGCCTGTAGCACCCTGTCCATGAAAAGTGTGACTGGGGTAACCCTGGTAAGAGGGGTACCCCAACAGAGGTCTGACACAGGACCCAGAGGAGAAGAAGAAGCCTGGAACATGAGGTCGGGAGGGTCTAGGTGTAAATCCTTGTGTAACAATTCCTGATGTCAGAGGTAGTAGACAAAGTTGGATCCGGTGAAAATAAAGACGTCAGGATCAGACGCGAGGGCCCCAGAGGAGCTGACCAAATACAAGTCAGTGCAGTCGTCTGCATTGAACACGAGGGCCCAACAGGGCCCTGGGGACTCTACTTAACGGCAGCCAGGCAGGCCGCGGAGTAGCTGAGGGCAGACTTACCGGCAACAACCGGCGTTCCCCAGAGAAAGACTTACCAGTGGATATCGGGAGAAAAGCACCACAAGTACCTGAAGGATCCTTGGGCGTGGCCTGCAGAACCACTAGGGCAGGAGGTGGGGGAGCGGCCTTGCCGGTCGAGGGCCTACTGGAATCCCCGCAGTCCCAATTCTCCGAGCACTCCTTCTCTTGATGCTTTTTCTCCTTTTTAGACTCTGAAGAAAGGGAAGATGTAGTGTCCCTAAGCTTCTGCATCTCTCTTTCAAGCGAAGCCATTCTAGACTTCAAAATATGGGCTTCCAGGGCCTGCTGTCTCCTTTTCAGAGTGGCCTGGTTGAAGGGCTGGCAGTCAGAGCAAGGTGAGATATCGTGATCTGGGCCTAAGCAAGAGAGGCATCGAAGGTGGCAGTTATGACACAAAACCAATTCCCGCACTAAACTGTAGGGTCCTTCAAAGTAAGTGAAAGAGACAGCAGGTCGTGGGATTACCAATTCAATCTAGTATAGTGCGCAGGCAAGTTTATCCCTCCACAAGGCCCCTCAACCACAAATGGTGCTCAAATCCTTTACTTTACTTCAGGTATCCACATCTTCAGAGGTGGCAGCTTGTTGGGATTGTTTTAGATGCTGCTCGATTTGCTGCATTGTCTTGGGTGCTTGATTTTTAGCTGCTGTGTGCCAAGCTTGTCGGGCGGTATTTGACACAAGTGATTCAGCCGGTTTGTTCTTTTTCCTGGGGTTCTGCGTTGACAGCAAACCTTTAGCCTGTAGAGCTGTTTGGGCCTCTTCTGCGGTGGTATAAGTCCTAGAGCCATCTGAGAAGTGCACTGTGAGCTTGGCAGGATATGGTGTGAAGAACTTGAGATTGTTTGCCCACAGTATTTTGAGGAGTGGGAGATGCGTCTTGCAACCATTCTGTATGGTGGCAGGATAGTCATCATTGAAAAAGAGCCTGTGATTTTGGTAATAAAAACAGATTTGTTTTTTCCAAGCTGTTAGTATATCCAGCTTCTCTTTGTAGCACAGGAAGTGTGCTATAATAGAGCAGAGTCTTGATTCCGGTGCAGTCAGTTGGGGCCCCAATGCCAGATAAGCCCTATTTCCATAGATGAGGTTGGAGGGAGATCTAGCACATTATGCAGTTGTTACACAAATGGGATCATGGCAGTAGCCTCCTCACCTTCTGGAATCCTGTACAACCGGAGATTATTCTGCCCGTTTCTACTGTCTGCATCTTCCATTTGGTCCTCTAGCTTTTGGATAGTGTTGTGGAGTTACAGCCGTGCGGTTTTGGCGGGGTCTACCCTTTTGTCAGTCTGAGTGAGCTGGGCCTCGTGGTCTGTGGCCCACTGCTCAAGCTTTGAGACATCTGGAGTGCTGCTGCTGTAGTATAAACCTCATGGCAGAAAACCCGAAGGTTCGAAATAAGAACATCTAGTTTTCTGTCCAGTTGTTCAGCAGAAGGTAGTTTGCCTTTGCTTGTTCTTACCTGCCAATTGCTGCTGGCTGGATCTAGACGAGGCTAGCAAGGTTTGGAAAAACTTGCTGCCTGAGCAGTTATCCTCTAATCTGTCACCATCCTCCATCACTGAGAAAAATTGGGCTGATCACCTCCCACCACAATCAGAGATACCCCCCTTTATGTGGATTTATTAATTTTATGTACAAAATGCTAGTTTTGTTAGGGATCGCACACAAGAAATCTCGAGCTGCCATCTTGAGGGTCGTCACCAGAAGTTACACATCACCTTACACAGGGGACAGGAGTAAATGCTGCTTCCATTAGACTGGATACTAGAAAAGAAGGAAAGCCCCACATTGCATCCCATGGCCCTTCAGAGAGGTACGTAATGTTTCTACAATTAGAGCGGGGGTGAGTGGAGTCAAGGGGAGACAAACATGCATCCCAAAGCCCTTCACATCAAGAAGGTGAAAGACTGCTGTTGCTATTAGACCAGGGATAGGGTGCTAAATATACCATCCGAAGTGACAAGCAAAGTTAGGCATTGTCAACTAGTGCTGCTTTTTGCTTTGCCTATGAAGTGCTACAGCTACACAAAATACTTTTTGTACAAGTCACTGCTACACAAAGATGTTAAAGTAAAATTAATTTTTCTAAATGACCTCTCAAACACAAGGCTCCTTATATATTCATATGTACACAAAGGGCTCTCTGCTACCTCCACCCCAGAACTGACTGTGTAGCTGCAATGCTACTTCAGCAACATTCAACACTGGTTCTGTGCAAACCAGCTTATTCTCAATGCCAATAACACAGTATTCATGATCTTTGGCACCAGGCAGTGGCTAGCCAAACTCCAGTCTCCCCCAATCTTCACACCCCTGGATAGGGCCCTGTTGGGAGGAGTTTCCCCAGTCTTCACAACCCTGGATGAAGGCCAACTGAAACAGACTCATCTTCTAACACCTTTTTTGGGGGGGGGGGGGTCCTGGCTGGATTGGCATCTCTACTTCCATATCAACTTCCTCCAATAGACACGCCACCCAAATCTTGGTGCACTATACTGGAATAAAGCCAATATTCCTGCCTCTCCCATAAGAAGAATGTTCTAAAAATGATCCTCTTGGCTGTCAATTAGGGATGTATGGTGCTGCCAAGAAAGGAAAGAAAATCTCAAGATTGGACCCATTTCATTTCTACACACTGCCCTCAATTATCCTCAGTCTTCATTTCCTCAACTTCTCCCTCTCTGAAGGGTAGACGCTTCTTTCACTGTGCTTCCATAATCTCCAAATTCTGTTTAGGTCCTTCCCTTACCATCTCTCTGCTCCCCCATGCACTGTCCCCTTTGTTTCTCCTAGCCCCTCAAACATCAACTCCTTCTCTCTTCCCAGTCCAGCCTTTGCCAGTCTGATTTCTTGTATAGACCCCCGCTTTGGTCCAGAGCCCCTAGACTACAATCCCTTCATTCTCCTCACTCTGCCCTCAAGATATTATTTCCTGACCATACTTTTCACATTGTCTTACACTTAACCCCCCTTTAATATCCCCTCCTTCACTCCCACCATCTCCTTCTTCTGGTCCAACTTATACCCACCCCCCAGCTGTTCTGCCTAATCTATCCACGTATTTGCCTACATTGCTTTGTAACACAATGCAATTAGTGGGTGTTACCACAATTATTTGATGACTACAGCAGCTCAGTTTCCAGTGCAGTCACTATTTCTTTCCTTCCACAGTTTGCATCCAGCGGAGAGCCTACTGTTAACCTTATAGTGCAAGCTCCTGATACTTTTAATGTAGGGACTGCAGCCACCTTAGATTAGGGCAATGGACAGGAATTCCAAAAAGGCCTATTCTGAGAAGGGGAGAAGACACACACAGACACAGGTTAGGCCAAGGGAATTCCCATTCATTTCCCTACTCCAAAAAACGAAGTCCTGACATCAGGTCCACCGGAAAAAATAATCATATACGTCCCGCGCTCTATACATGCGTAATGGCACACTGCTAATAGCATGCAGTACTGCAGCATCAAATTGTCTTACAACCCATGTCTACGACTTAGAACAAACCGGATCATCCTGTGCCCGTCAGCACTGCTGGTCAACTAAAGCTGGCCTGTGATTCGATTAAGCAATAATGCCAGACAGGGTGTGTCGTGCTGGGATAACATCACGCCTCAGGTAGCTGGGCACGAGGCTGCAGGTCGAGTGCGTCCAACAACAGGCGTGACGTTATCCCAAACGACACACCCTGGAGGGCATTATTGCAATTAAAACAATGGCTCGTCGTTCTACAGAATAAAAAAAAAATCATTTTAAAGATGTTTCTGTGTAGACAAATATTTTTGTTTTTTAAGAGCAGATGAAACAATCAAGCTCAAGAGGCTCAAGCATATCAAGTTCATCTACAGGTTCACAGTGAGGTCGAGACTAGACCCGTGATGTTGTGCTGGGTTAACATCACAGGTCCAGCCCAAGACTGACCAGAGTCCAGGATTTTTTTCTTGCCATTGTATAATATAGAAACTTTCAATTTGGCAGCAGATAAGGACCGCTTGGCCCACCTAGTCTTCCCATGTTCCCTACCTGTCACATCGCAGACCCTACTTGATCTCCAGCTTTGCCCACCTTTCCTTGGTCCAAGGTTCCCTTAATACCTATCCCATGCCTTCTTAAATCCCTTTAGTTTTTGCTCCCACCACCTCCTCGGGGAGGCTGTTCCTGGCATCCACCACCCGGTTTGTGAAGTGTTTTCTTACATTTCCCCAATTCTACCCACTCCAGCTTCACTACATGACCTCTTGTTCTTGTGCATCCTTTTCTCCAAAAAAAAACAAAAACAAAAAAAAAAAGCTTCCCTCTTGAACCTTAATTATACCCAGGGCCCCTGGTGTTCTGCGGCAGAATCTTCTGATTTCTGCAGCAGGGCTCCTTGAATTCTGCGGCAGCATTTTCTGAGTTCTGCGGCATGATTTATTCATTTCTCTGGCAGAATGCAGTCCTGTCGTTGGCTAAATATGATGTGATGACATCATATGCTGAGCAGAGAGGAGAGGCTTCAGGATAAACGAGGTAGGAAAGAAAGCCTGACACTATGGAAAAACAGTATATTTATATGAAAATTTACCAAAAACAATTCCTGCGGCACTATATATTCTACGCGGCATGAAGGGAGGTTCTACGGCAAATTCACGCCGCAGAATTCAGGACTTATGATTACACCCTTGAGGTATCTGAAAGTCTCCATCCACCCACTTTCCTCCAGTCTGTACATATTAAGGTCTTTCAGTCTCTCCTCACAGGGCTTTTGATGCAGGTCCCGCACCATTTTAGTTGCCCTCCTCTGGAATGCTTCAACTTGGTCTATGTCCTTTCCAAGATGAGGATTCCAGAACTGGACACAGTACTCTAGGTGGGGTCTCACCAGAGAAAGATAGAGGTATCACCACCTCCCTCTTTCTGCTGGTAGTACCACTCCATATGCACCCTAGCATCCCACTGGTTCTCCCCCATTGTCTTACTATGCAATTACTAACATGTTGTTTAGGACTGCAATTAATAATGCCAGGACAACCACTGTTTTATGATGCTTGCCCCATCCCCTAAAATTAAAATAATGGAATTTAACAATTTGTATATTAAAATCATAGAATTTGACCTACATGCCATCTATTTAGCTGCAACTTACAACAGCGCAGGACAGTGGTGAAAATGGTGACCTATACATTTCAAACACTGCTAGATGGCCCCATATCTCTGGACTTGTATACCAGGAAACCGGGCTTCACATTAAAAATCAGGTTCCGTCTTATCCGTATCTATCTTGAACTTCTAATACGCCAAGGTTCCACAACACTCTAGAGTGCTTGGAACAGTTTGCAGGAAAAGGGAGAAGATATTCATACTGAGCCTCTAGGCTTCTAATTAAAAACGGATCCACGACTCTGACTCTTCAGTCAGTGTTTTCAAGAGCAGAGAAGAGCAGCATGAGGGAGTAAAGGTGAGGGGTGAAATGCGTAGATGTAACACAGCTAGTACTTCGCAGATTAAAGGACTTATCTGCTGCTCCCAAGTTGCAGCAAGTCTTCCGCAAGGGAAACTTACCAACAGCTGATTGATGTACATTAGTTGGGCCAGCAGAATATTCTGTGGGGACTCCTATAGACTACTTTGAATAAATGCAGACATGTAAACAGGAACAAAGGAACACCACCCCTTTGAGGCCCAGCACAGCCTCTTCGACAAGGGGAAAATTCTGTGAAGCCTTTGGATTGTAGTCATTGGTCTGACTTACAGACTAATATATATATATATATATATATATATATATATATATATATAGATATATATATATATAGACACATACATCACATATACATACATACATATACATATATATACATATATAGATATATAGATATATACACATATATATATATATATATATATATATATACATATACACACATACACACACACATATATATATATATACACACACACACACACATATATATACACATATATATATATATATATATATATACATATATATATATATATATATATATATATATATATATATATATATATATATATATATATATATATATATATATATATATATATATATATATATATATATATATATATATATATATATATATATATATATACATATATATATATATACATATATATATATATATACACATATATATATATATATATATATATATATATATATATATATATATATATATATATACATATATATATATATATATATATATATATATATATATATATATATATATATATATATATATATATATATACATATATATATATATATATATATACACACACACATACACACACACACACACACACACATACATATATATACATACACACACACACACACACATTTTTTTTTTTTGTTTTTTTGACCCTGCAGGTGGAAGACAGTAAATCCTATGCACATGAGCTGTGAACTAGGACAGCCCAGGGTTTGAACACCAGAATCCCATACTCGCTGTGTGACCTGAACCAGTCACCTCCTTGTTCTTCTCAAATCCCACAAATGTATAGAAGCAGGACTCCCATTATCCTGGGCAGTTAAAATCACGCAGACATGAACCCTGCCCAAACTGTACCCCTACAAACATTTCCCTACATTCCCCAGTACATATAAAGAAAATAAGGAATCTTCTCTGGAGCTGCCCAGACATCTCAGCAGTAAATCCCCAAGGGCAATACATATATCCAACCTAACCATGCAAGTTTAACACTTGGCAGCTTAAGTGCGCCCCTTCCCCCCGTTCACTGTAAGAGCTTGTGTTCTGCGTCCATACGAAGTAAGCAGTAAGCTGAACACTGCGTCAGGTGCAGGTGTCAAGTAACTGGAAATCTTCCAACCCCTTATAGGGAAAGAAAATGCTTAAGCCTGTTTGTGATATTTCCCCAACGGCTTTGCATACCCTGAAGGGCACAGAGAACCAGTAAGGACAGCAAGAAGCAGTGTAATACATGGTTCACCACCTGGCCAAGATTCAAAGAGAGTTGTGCAATATTTAAAAACAAGAAGGATTTTACATCCGAGCTGAAGTGACTACCAGGGTAATTTCGTTTTTAGAATGGAATTTGGATTTAGTGTTTTACGATCTCAATGCGTCTTTCAAAGAGATACAGCCAATGAGTGGTCTTACTGGGAACTGCAGCGACAATATGCAGAAAAGTATGATTGCCATTATTTGCCAGCACCATCTCAACATCTGAACAACGGCAGAACCAGTTTAAAGGGGAATGCTGCTCAGGAATTAGGGCTAGCCTACATAGACTAGCCACTCATGCAGTGAGAGAAACTACTGCATCACCTGTGGTAGGGCAGGTGGATATTTCTGAAGTTAAGGAAGTACAAAGAGAAGGATGGTCTATAGGTAGGATTTTGCTACTAGCCCACACCCCCCATGATAGGAAAAAGGAAGCACAGAGAAAAACAGTGACAAATCAGAACGCAGGTGAGCAATCTTAAAATGGGATTCTGACAGCATTCCTAGGAAGGGGCGGTCTGCTGATGGCGGCACAGGACCATGACTTGAGTGACTCAATTTGTGACACTAGGCAAGCCATTCTCTAGTCTTTCTAGCTACCAAATTGTACTCAAGTAGGACCCCATTGTAAATGAGATTTTGCACATGGTTGGCTGAATGAACTATATCCAGAGTCTCTGGGGCTGACCCAATGGGAAAGAGCCGCCCTGTACCATAATATCTACATTTTCAGCAGCATGGAACTTGTGAGCTCATGACCAGACTGATAGAATGTCAAGCCACGTACACCCAATACGCAGTCCCACCAGAACCTTGGGTTCCCCTGAGGCCACACTAAGGGGCACTAAAGAATGACAAGGGCTGTGCTAGGCCAAGCCCCTTCACAAAGCACGTTTCTGGGCTGTGGTGCCACTGGCCCATCCTCCCCCAACAGCTGTACAGGAACCGAGGCAAAGCTTCTGTTTTCCTGCAAAACCATTAGTGTTGAACAACGGCACGACCTGAACACTAACACCAGCTGTGATATTTTTGCAGTTAGTTGGACAGCCTGCATCCAACAGCTCTCACTTAATTCAGAGCACTGTGAAAGCATACCCAAAAAACATAATGGCCTCAATGTGTTAGAACTTACTTGTTACTTCAAAACTCCACCTCTTAAGACTGACTTCAACTGTTGCCAACTTGCAACACCAGTCTCACTAGCTGGCCTGTTCTCCCCATCCAAATCCCTGTTGGAGGGCCTCCCCGGTGGACAGGAATCTTATGTACAGATACTGGGGAGGACAGCTTTTTTTGGGCCTCCAGCAATGTCATTTTCTCACCCTCCCCTACCAATCTCCCCTCTTCCATGTAGATGTGATGCTGCAATTTCCTGGGGTGGTGTGCACAGCAACAGGTGGTCACCCATGTCACTAAACGCACTTACACAAAGCTGCCAGCCACCCCTACAGCGAGTGAGATGCCAAACCTTCCCTAGGAGGAAAGCCTCCAAACTCCTAACGTCCCACACACAGGCCATCACACTTTGCCTTTTTTAACTGGAGCTCTCTACAGCCACCAGAAATTGTTCAAGTGGCTATGGCAGCCTCCTTGGAGTAACTAATTCTAGCAGCGGCTAGCCCACTTCTAAAATCAAGCATGATCATGTCTGCGAATATCAGCCATGTGCATCTGCAGAGCCTCCGAGGTGCCACATGTGCTGACCGAGACGTCAGCATTCTTGTCCCATGATGACCAAGAGTGCACCAAACAGTTTGCAAGCCAACAGCCAAAACAAAGTGGGCCTGCCACTGAGGACTGTGTTTACACTGCAGTGGAGGAAATAAGGTATGCCTCTTCAGGAACTCAGTAGCAGAAGTTTTTTTTTTTTTTTTTTAAATAAATGATCGTGTCCAGCTCTCAATTTTCTCAAAGCCAAAAGAAATAAAAGTGGTCATCCAGCCATTAGTCTTCTTCCATACAGATATGTTTATACTCCAACCAGATACACACTGATCATGGTGCCCGACCCATCGACTATCTGTGTAGCCCATCAACTACTGACCTTGCAGTCAGCCTCACAACTTGCTCACTGAGGCAGGGGCTTCAGGAGAAGGCTGTCCCCCAACCACACTGCTCATATCTAGTGGTGGGTGGAAGGCTACATAGTATGGGGTCGAAGTGTACCTGTGGCCTTCATCTAGAAAGTGGCTATGTTGAACAGCTCCTAAGCTCTCTGCAAGGACTGCGGTGGTGGTGGAGGAACTCTGCCTTCCCTCCAGAGGGCGAGAGACACACACACACACACTCTGGCAGCACAACTCCAGCCCTGGCAACCTGATTCTAGACCGAACTCTGGTCAGGTACAGCACAGGCCACTGCACAACCCACCCCCCACTTTTGTATCTTAAAGCAGCACTGCAACAACAAAATTTTTTTTTTAATTTTTTTTTTTTTTAACCTTGTTTCACTTTAAAATATTCCAGCCAGATTTGCTGATAACATTTTCTAGTTCCACCAAAATTTGATTGCCCTACAAAGTTTAGTTTTTTGTCAAGAAAGACGGCAAGCACAGTTTATCTTAGAAATGCATAGTAGACCAAGTAAGGGTTAGCACTGAGAAAATCAAAACCTCAAAAACTCATGGTACGCAGCACAAGAGGTACCTAGAAAAGTAGATTTGACAAGTATTCTAACATTATTAATTTTCATTTCACTGCTGCTTTAAATCTCAGTTGTAGAAACATGCATACGAATAAATTCTTTAATCTCACTGCTGACCAGGGTAAGACCAATCCGTTTGAGCGCTTGTGATCAAGTTTGGTCACTAGTTTTCAAAATCTGGTATTTTTTTGTTACCACTGGCCACTTGGCTACCTGATCTGTCCCACTCTGTTATAGACATGCACTTTTAAAGTGCGTCACAGCACACAATAAAAGTGACTGGTTGCCAACACGGAAGAGGGAATTACTTCACTATTGTCTGTATGCCAAACCTTGTTTTAAAGCAGCAGCGCAATGAAAATTTCTCTAAAAAGCTAGTTTCAACTACAGTTAAAAAACGTGTAAGCCTTGTAAAATCTACAGTTCTAGGTACCTCCCATGCTGCACATTTTTAGTGTGTGTATTCTCTCAATCCTCACCTTTTGCCAGGTCCGCAATGCTATTTCTATGCCAAATATGGTGTCATTTGCCTCGAAAAAATGCATCAACGTTTATAAAATACTCAATTTGTTTGTGAAACAAGAAAGTTTTACAGAACAGAACTGACAAAACGCCTGGAATCGGATATACATACACACACACACACATATATATATATATATACACAACAAAAAATTGGGTCTAATTTTTGCCCAGTTTCGCTGCACCGCTGCTTTAAAATTACCTGTAAATAAAGAGTATTCAGAATATCGGGGGGCTTACTGACATCACAGTACCTACTATTTGCTACCCACATAAAAAATTAAACCGGTCATAGCTGGATTAATGTGATTATTAAGGTTGTGTACACACTGGGCTTGTTAAAACGTTTTGGTCTGCATCTGCATTCAACACTGTTCGAAACTACGTTTAAACCCCTTTTAAACCCTGCAAGGGACTTGGTCTTAAAAGCAGTGTTAAACATGGTTTCAAACCTATAAAAGATTACAATGTAATGTGGACAGGATTGCAGGTTGCCAGTCTGTCTCACAGCACAGACCTGTGCCAACCAGTGTTTCAAGATGCCCCCCAAAAATCTCTAACCCCTTCAGCGTGGATGTGATGTGACCATGTTTAAAACAGTTTGTGGAAAGTAGCTGGCAGTCTGGACAGAGAAGTGTGGCGAGTCAGCAAACGTTTAAAAAAGTTCCTAAAAAACAGACTAGTGTGTACAGGGCCCAAGGCAAACAGATAGCAGCACAATACACCAGATGGTTTAAACCCAGGGTGAGAAACGCTGTCCCAGCAGAGCAGCGGTTGACTTCCTCCCACCCCACCCCAACACACAAATGCTGGCGACCTGGGTTTTGGAACAGATAAGGGTTGTTCGTGGGCTGGCAGGACTTGGGAAGATTGAGCCTCGATGACAGCTCTCCCGTGGGGCGCCACAGGTTCTGCTGCAGACAAGGCGGAGCCAGAAGTGCACAACGGGCAAGGATGTAGCATAATATTCTTGGCGTACATATTCTGATGCTACAGCCCAGTGGGAGAAAATTGAGGAAAAAAATGCCAGGCTGGCACCCCCAACCCCCAGGCTCTCGCACAACTGGCACCGTGGGCGAGCCCATCCACTCATTGAGGTTCTAAGCAAGGGATGGGTAACCGATAAGTCTGTGAGGTCAGCGACATGGGGGTTGCCATCGGGCAGCCCAGAAGGGAGAAAACTAGTAACTGAAAAAAGAAATAAAATCTGGTTGAGGAGTACAAATAGTGCTAAAACTTATTAGGAAACTGGAGCGGAAGACTACTGAGCCTAAGATTTAGGGTGTGTGTGTGTGTGTGTGTGTGAGAGAGAGGGAGATAGACCAACAGACACACGCGAGCAAGTGTGTGTGGCAGGCTACTGTAATGAAGATTAAGTAAGTGCAGAAGTGATGCAACAGGCTGAAGCACTGTACTGTTCCTGGAACAAAAAACATTGCCCCATAAGATCCGTTGCCCAACCAAAGACACAAACTGTTCATGGGATAAAAAGGCTGCAGCTTTACTAAATCAAATGACTAAAAAACAGTATAGTATGTTACAATGGCAACAGCGCCACTACAGTTAGGGTCTCAAATTCTGTTCTATGCTAAACCACATTTAGTGTACGACTTCAGGTTTTCTTTAACTGAAGCCACAAAGGTAGAGAAATATGATATATATACATATTTTAACACTATTGCCACCCACCCAAACATTCCCATGGACCCCACACCAAACTGAATACAAAGCATAACCCAGGTTTCAAACATATAATACAGCAGGCCACAGGATACAGGCCCGAGTCAGTATATTGTGTGAGCATGTGAGCGGCAACTGCAAAGCAGCTGCTGCACCCTCATCATACATTGCACCAGGCCTGCAGTGGACTTCGCCCTCAACACAGGCAGAGCACTATATGATACTTTACTGCTACAAAGCTAAGGACTGACAAAGTCCTCCACCCATGCAGACCACAGTAGACATTGTACTGCTACAGAAGATAGGTCCAATCCACAAAGCCCTCCAACATATAGATAGACCCTTATAAGATACTATAGTACTGCAAAGCTAGGTACTGATCCACAAAGCCATCAGCACATGTGGAGCATACGACACTGTACTGCTACAGAGGCAGGAGCCGATCCACAAAGCCCTCTGCACACACAAAGCACTAAATGATACTGTACTGCTACAGAGACAGGGACTTCTCCACAAAGCCCTCTGCACACACAGAGCACAGTATGATACTGTACTGCTGCAGAGCCAGGGACTGACCCACGGAGCACTGTAGGATACTGCACTGCTACAGAGCCAGGGACTTCTCCACAAAGCCCTCTGCACACACAGTACGATACTGTACTGCTACAGAGCCAGGGACTGACCCACGGACCACTGTATGATACTGTACTGCTACAGAGCCAGGGACTGACCCACGGAGCACTGTAGGATACTGTACTGCCACAGAGCCAGGGACTGATTCACAAAGCCCTCTGCACATACGGAGCACTATGTGATACTGTACTGCTACAGAAGTAGGAGCCAATCTACAAAACCCTCTACATAGGCAGACCCTTATATGATACTGTACTACTACAGAGCTAGAGACTGATCCACAAAGCCTTCAGCACATGTCATGCATACAATACTGTACTGCTACAGAGGCAGGGGCCGATCCACAAAGCTCTTCACACATGCATAGCACCACACAACACTGTACTGCTCCAGAGCTAGAGACTGATCCACAAAGCACTCTGTACATGCAGAGCACTGTAGGATATTTTACTGCCACACAGCCAGGGACTGATCCACACGCCCTCTGTACACACGGAGCACTATAGCGTATTTTACTGCTACAGAGGTGGTCCCAATCCACAAAGCCTTCCATACCTGCAGAGCACTGTACGATACTGTATTGCCACACAGAGCTAGGGGATGATCCACACAGCCCTTCAGACGTGCAGTGCACTGCAGGATACTGTACTGCCAAAGAGGCAGGAGCAGATCCACAAAGTCGTCTGCATTTGAAGAACACTACATGATCCTGTACTGCTACAGAGGTAGGGGCTGATGCAGAAAGTCACCTGCATATAAAGAGCACTATATACACACAAGGTGGGGTGGAAAGGATGAGAAGGGACTTGGCAAGGTTGGAGGAATGGTCAAATGTATGGCAGCTTAGATTCAATGCAAAGTAATGTACCTGAGAAACAAAAAACCCAGGGGAAGAGTACACAATGGGGGGTGAGATGCTGACAACAAAAATGGAAAGGGACCTGGGGTAGTCGTATCAGATGACCTAAAGGTGGGCCAGCAGTGTGAGAAGGCAGTAAGGAGGGCTGGGGGGAATACTGGGACGCATAGGGAGAGGCATCACCAGTAGAAAACAGGAAGCTGTTGGCCCTCTGTACAGACAGTTGGTATGACCACATCTGGAGTACTGAGTACAGTTCTGGAGACACCATCTCCACAAAGACAGACAGGGTGGAGGCTGTCATGAGGAGGCAACCAAAATGATGCAGGGTCTGCATCAGAAGACATATGAAGAAAGACTAAAGGAACTAAAGATGTATAGCCTCGAGGAAAGGAGGGACGGGGGGACATGACAGAAACTTTCAAATAACTCAAGGGAATCAAAGTCCAAGAAGGTAGCATCTTTCAGAAAAAGATGTGCAAAAAAACAAGGGGCACAATTTGAAGAGAGAGGGGGGACGGCTCAGAGGTAATGTGAGGAAGTATTTCTTCACAGAGAGGGTTGTGGATACATGGAACAGCCTTCCTGAGGAGGTCGTAGAGTCAAAAACAGTGGGGGAATTCAAGAATGCATGGGACAGACACAAGGCAATTCTAGTGGGGGGTAGGAGGAAGTAGGCTGTTGGTTAACTAGGATCTGCAGCTTATCCGTTAGATAGGGAAATGGGCAGACTAGGTGGGCCAAGTGGTCCTTATCTGCAGTCAAATTCTATGTTTCCATGATCAAAGCCCCCCACACATACAGAGCACTATATAAATACTGTGCTGCTACAGAAGTAGTGGCCGATCCACAAAGCACCCCACACTGGTTGGCCCAGTGGTGCACAGGGTTGAGGCACCTAGTGCCTTAGCTTTTACCACTCAGATGACCCAGGTTTGGGAAAAGACTTTGGTCACTGGGGGTCAGCCAGGGCAGGAGAAGATAGGCATTTGAGGGACTGTTCTCTCTCAGACAGGGGTGGCATGTCTGCCTGGCCTAGGCTGCCCCCAGATGGAGTCCTAGGGGACAGAGCAGCATTAGGGAGGCACATAAGGGAGGGAACTGCGGGATCATGCATGAGTATGGCACTCCACAGTGGGGTGGGAGGAAAACCAGAAAATGGCATCGGAGAGGCTCAATGAACCCCGGCACAGCTGCTCTGTACCAGCACCGCCACCCAGTCACCATGCTGGTCCACCTCGGATATGCTGAACAAAAGGGAGGGAAATGGCCCCCCTTTCCTTGGCCTCGCCACGAGTGGAAAGCTTGTGGGGAAACCCCAATCAGGTAGGTGGCTGGGGTGGTAAGGAAAACTGGTACCGGGGGCAGGAAGAGCCACCCTCCGGATGCAGAAAGGAAAAAAATGTATACAAGAATGGTTGAGGGGGAAAAAAAAGGCACTGCACATACGGAGCACTAAGCTACTGCTACAGAGGTAGGGGCTGATCCACAAAGCCTTCAGCAGATGTGCAAGACCACCCAAGGAGTGTCCTAGTCACATAGCACCACCATGTACATTCATAGATGCCCTATACAAAGCAACAGCACCCCCCTTCAATTCCACCTTCAGGTATTTTGACATGCGCTTACATTTATTCTCTAGTAATCAGTGTAACACCTTTTTTGTCCACACTCATGGTGTGAGCCACCATATAAACCATAAGACTAACCGTAGAATGGTTTATTTAGATATCGTACACCTAAAGTGTGAAGAAAAAGTCTGACTGTTGATCATGTCTTATATACATAGACTTTATGCAGTGAAGCGTGACCGGCTTGCTACACACCTCAACCTGCTTTGGTTTTATTTTATTTTTTTATACTGAAGGGCATGTCAGCAAAAATACAGGTTACTCACCTGTAATAGGACTTCCAGAAGTAGTATACGTTGTTCATCCACACTTGTTGGCAGGTAACTTGCTGCTTTAAAATTAGCCGGAAGGTCTTCAAGTTGGCTCCTCCCACCCACCCAGGTGTAAAAATCCTCGGCTCCGCGCCATGACGCCAGATCTAGCCCGCTGGAATCCAGGTTGCGCAAAATCAGGGAGGTTGGGAGGGTCGTGTGGATGAACAACATATACCACTCCTAGAATTCCTGTAGAGCCCATGGAGGTGGAGATTCTCGCACCAGAGGGGATATGTGATCCAAGCCTTTGAAAAAACGACAGACCACTGTCTCCTGCACCACCACCAACTGCTTGCTGGCCTGCGCCCGGTAAGCAGAGATGGCTGCTAGGGTCACCTTAAGGGTCGCTGACCGAAGCCCTAGCTGAGAGAAGGACCAAAAGTAGTCCAAAATGCTAGCCAACAGACAGGATGAAGGGTCCGACCCTTTGCCCCGACACCAAATGGAGAATCTCTTACATTTAAAGGCATAGCATTTTCTGGTTGACTCCTTACAGGACGCCTCAACAACGTTGAGGGCCTCGTCATAAAGACCCCAGGCCTGGAACTAGGTGGTCAGGTGCAGGGATTGAAGGTCCAGATGAACACCTTCCCCTTGCTGACTGAGATCAGGTCGGGGTGGGCTGGAAGCCGCCTTGGGAGCTTGGAGCGGAGGCTAAGGAGATCTGGATACCAGAAATGGCGAGACCAGTCTGGGGCTACCAGAATCACCTGCACCTTGAGAAACACCTTATGGATCAAGGGAAATGGAGAGAAGGCGTAGAAGAGGCCCGGGTCCACAGCCTCAAAAAGGCACCCCTCTGCAGAGGGGGGAGGGGCGGGCATGAAACAGTCTCACCATTGCGTTCTCCCTGGAGGCGAACAGGTCCACCTGAGGGGCCCCCACTGGGAGAACAGGTCATGAACTGCCTCCGGCAGGAGAGACCACTCGTGAGATGCAGCACCTAGCCAGCTGAGGGCAATCAGCCAGACTGTTCGAGGCTCCTGCCACATGGATGGCAAGGAGATCCACCTCCAGGCTGATTACAAGAGACCAAATGCAGACAGCCTCCTTGCACAGGGGCAAAGAGTGCATCCAGCCCAGACGGTTGAGGTAGTACATGGTCGTGGTATTGTCTGTCTGGACCTGAACCACTTGACCCCCTACAAACAGAGCGAAGGTGGAGAGGGTTAACTGTACCGCTCGCAGCTCCAGCAGGTTGATGTGGCATTGGACTCCTGAGGGGAGCTCCTCCAGATGGGCACCCCAACCCACCAAGGAGGAGTCGGTAGTAAGGATGACAGTCTGCCCGGGGCAGACAAATGGGATACCCTCCTGCAGATGACATGGGACGAGCCACCACTGCAGGCTGTCCCATATCTTCTGGGTCATGGTTACTAGCTGGTCCAAAGGACCAGAGCGCTGAGACCACTGGCGGGTTAGTCCCCACTGCAGGGGACGCATATGCCAGTGGGCCCAACGGACCACGCTGGTGAAAGCTGCCATGAGACCCAGAAGGCGCATAAGTCCCAGGCAGGGCGCAACTGCCCAACCTGAAATGAATGGGGAAAGGACAGCGGCCCTGTCCGCCGGGAACTGGGCTCTGTCTTAAAGCCCTGATGAACTGAATCACCTGCAATGGCACGAATTCCAATTTGGCCTCATTGATCATGAGGCCAAGCTGACAGCAGACCTGGAGGGTCAGATCTTGACCGCTCCACCTCCAACCTGGAGGGGGCCATCAGCTAGTCGTCCAGGTAAGGGTACACCTGAATGCCTTGACGCTGCAGGAATGCTGTCACCACTGCCATGCATTTGGTGAAGACCCTGGGAGCTGAAGAAAGGCCGAAGAGCATGGCCTGGAACTCGTAAAGGGATCCATCCGCTGTGAAGTGGAGGAATCGCCGATGAGACAGACTGATTGGGACATGAAAGAACGTGGCCTGGATATCCAGAGAACAAAACCACATGCCTAGTTCCAAGGATGGTATGCTCCGAGCCAGAGTGACCATCCTGAAGTTGCATGGCTTTAGGAACTTGTTCAGGTCGTGCAGACAGAAAATGGGGCACCAGCTCCCCATCTGTTTTGGGACCAGGAAGTACCTGGACACAAACCCTGGGCTTGGAGGAAGATCCGCCACCTTGCTGATCACCTCCTGTTGGAGGAGCAGAGGTAAGTCGGCTCGACAAGCGGACAGGAAGGCTGCGGAACCAGTAGCCCCCCGAGGGGCGATGGTCGAAAGGTGAGGTATATCGCTCGACCCAGAGAGGCAGACCCCCGCCACCAGCCTCCAGCACCCAACGTCCATGGACCAGGAGGGAAAGGAAGTGGCTCGAGCCGGCCCCCCACGGGGAGCGGGGGCATCAGAGAAGGAGCGACGAGGTTGGGTGCGGCATTCCTCAACCCATCACTGGGCAGGCTTGGAGAAAGGGCCGGCTGAGGACCCACCTGGACCCTTCTCCTCCAGGCTTCCTGTTGGAGGAAGCAGGAGGCTTGGCCTTGGGGCACCACGTGCGAGTCTGCTGGCCCTTCTGCTGGCGCTACTGGGCCGGTTGTACCACAGGAGCAGAAGGGTGAAAGGGCTTACCCTGTTGCTGGCGGCCTTTGTCCTTCTGGGCAGAAGTGACAGAGTCCAAGGTGGAACTGGACTTTTCGATCCGCTGGAGGTGGCCCTCCACCCTGGGCCCGAAAAGATGTCTGTGCCCAAGAAGGGGATGTCTGCCAGCTTGTGCTGGGTATCTGCCGTGAAAGTAGAGATCCGCAGCCAGGCTCTGCAGTGCATGGCTACTGCAGCTGCTACTGACCAAGCACAAGAGCCTCCAATGTCCAGAGCAGTCTGAAGCTGTTGCTTGGCCACCGCCCTTCAGTGATCCCGCACCTGCTCGTTTGAAAAATCAGCCGGGAAGCACCTCATCCATGGAGCCCAAAAGGGAGTGTGAAAAGTGTGCCATCAGTAGAGTTGAGCTAGCCTGTCGAAGACCTAGGGAGGCGGCAGCATAAACTTTGCGCCTGGAGTAGTCCAGCTTTTTCGACTCCTTGTCCGGGGGGTTTCTCTATGTCCCTGGCGTTTCCGGAGTGTCGGAAAACACCATCAGTCACCAGCCCCCCAGCCTTGGGGTGCTCCGAAAAAACGGAGAGGGAACCAGTCAGGACTGCGTACTTGCAGGCCATCCTGACCGAAGACGCAGGACAGGAGGCAAGAAGCTGCTTCAATTCCAAGGCCAGACCAACAATGGCCTCGGCCATGGGAAAGGCCTCCGTGGGAGAATCCCCTCGGTCCAAAATCTCCGTGAGGGGATATCTGGCCCGTTTCTGCATCCCAGTAGGCCATGTTGAGCCGAAGAATACAGAGGAACAAGGATGGGCTCTCATCCATTGACCGACCCCCGGAGGATTCCAGGTTGAGGGGCCTGGAATACAGGGAGGAGTCTGACTCCAAGGAGTCCGCAAACAGCTGCCGATCGCCTGAACCACCCTCCACTCACCAAGGCCGATTGGGGGTGAGGGTGACCGACAACCTGTGGGGCAAGTCCTCACCCGACAGAGAATCCTTGGCTGGGGCTCTAGTCTTCGGTTGCGGTGGTTCCACCACAATGGGTGGAGCAGCCAGTTCGGCTGAGCAATCAGCGCCGCGGAGTCTGCTCCTCAACCAAGGAACCGAGGGTGAGAGATTGCTTCGGTTGCTCGGGCAAAAGTCACTTAATTGTTGGGAAAGGCGACAGAGTCGGTTTGTTGCCAGCCAACAAGAGCTGCTGCCACATCATATCCTCATAGCGCCGATGCAACTTGCCTGTCCTCCGAAGAGGGAGAGCGGCGATGACACTTTCCGTGATGTCTCGAACTAGACCATCGGCGGGACTTGCCCAACATGGAAGAGAACAGAGACAGTCGGGGTTCGCAGACAATGGATCAAAGAAGGGGGCAGGGGAAAACCGCACATCCTCTGGATCAGGATCCTTGACCGGGGACTTCAGCTCGAGAGGCCGCGGCAAGTCCTTGGTAGGCACCGGGGGAAACCGGTGAAAGAGGGCTGTCTGCCTCTCCAGTAGACAGCCCGTCTAATAGGTAGAGAAAAATCTAGACCGCATTGACAGGTGTGTCTGCCTGCTGACCTGACAGGGACATCTAAAAGCCAGCGGCCCTGGCTGCAACCTCGACCGAAGTCGATAGAGGATGGTCCAGGGAGCAAGATCTCTCCCGCTCCCACGAACGTCGATGGCGGGACTCACCTTTCAGGTCCCACTTCTTTGACCGACTGAAGTGAGTCTCTGAAGGCCCCTCTCCCTTGGTGGAGAGGGACTGACAAAGCTCCCGAAGGAAGCAGTGTAGGAGGAGCCCAAGGAGAGCGGGATAAACTCTGCTGAAGACACGGCCTGGGCCGCCGCCTCCTCGAGGCAATTAACTGCTCCAGCTACTCTGGAATCCGCAGCCACAGACAGCGCCCAACAGGCCTCCTTCGACTTCACTGACGGAAACAGTTTTTCAGGGCGTCCCAGCAGGAGTCTGGCAGCGTGCTCCCAAGGGCACCAACGGAAGCCGGCAGTATATTTGGAATCCATCGCAGCCGAGAAGGAAGGAGAAGGCTGAAGTTATGTAAACTTCAACACGATTTTCGTTATACCTGAAGGTTTAGGATCCAGGCCTAGAGACGCAAGAGCGCCAAGGAGGGAACCTAAGCTTCCAAGCGGTAAGGAAAATCTGGCATCATAGGGCAGAGCAGAGTTTTACCACCCAGGTGGGTGGGAGGAGCCAGCTTGAAGATTTTCTGGCTCACCTTAAAGCGGGCAAGGTACCTGCCAACAAGTGTGGATTGAACATAGCCACATCCCTAGAACTGCCCGTTTTCACATGGTAGCCTTACCCAACTAGTAATTATTACATTTTGACTATATATGAAAGTAAGTGTGCAATCTCATCTTCCTTTCCATTAGCAGGCCTATGAAGTCGCACATACCTCCTGATTATCCCAGTAAGTCAGGTTTACACTGCCACCTTTGCAGCACATTAACCCAGGTGCATCTTTTTGTTCCAGCGCAGGGGTGGGTACATTTATTGCAGCGAGCACATTATGTGGTGTGAATGTGCTGTAACGTTCGCTCTGATAAAAGCAGCTGCTCCCAGGCTCCTCCACTGCTCCCAACCCAGCCCCACAGCCACTCTCTGGTGCAACCTGCATCAGCATGAGGGTGGGCTTTGTACATAGCTAATTGAGCCCAATGAACAGATCGAAGCAGGAATGGAGCGGCGCAATTCAAGAGTGCTGTAGCCATGTAAACATGGCTATACTGTGCAGAACCCTAGTCCTGGACTTGTGGATTAGTTTATCCTCATGGTGAGCCTGGCAGGGTTCAAGCAGTCTCACTCTACACTTACTCATTCCCTCTCTGGCGTGGTTTCTTGAAGGTGTTAACTCAGGCTTCCCCAGGAAATGCTTTCTACTCGAAATGGCTGCGTCAGCTATCGACAGGCCTGACCGGAAAGTTGGCTGCTCTCCTTACCTATGGACCAAGGAAGAGTCATCAAAGCTGCAGTTTCCAATAGCATCACACAGTGGCCCCTCAGAAGTCAGCTGTTAAGCCAACCAAACAAGTTTTTAGAAATTTAAAGCAGCAAATGCCATTCACAAAATGCTTCTGGCCCCTTACTACAAGTATTCTACCTACATAACCTAACCAAATTCTCCACACGAGGATTGGGGGGGTCAGATTTTCCTCACTGCACAGGACATGCCTGGTGTGCTGCCTTCTGTCCACATGAAGCAAACAAATAAAAACACAATTGAAGACTACGGCAAGCACAGCAGGACAAACCAGGAGAGCAGATGACCTAACAATGAAGAAACCTGGAGGTAATCATTTACCTAAAGGTGGCCAGGAAGTGTAGCAAGACAGCTGAGGGCTAGTGGGATGCTGGGGTGCATAGGGAGGGGTATCGCCACCAGAAAGAGGGATGATAGTGTTGCCTCTGTATAGTTTGCTGGAAAGACCCAACGGAGTACTCAGTCCAGTTCTGGAGACCACATCTCTAGAAGGGCAAAGAGTGGAGGCAGTCCAGAGGAGGGCAACTAAAATGGTGCAGGGTCTGCATCAGAAGCCCTGTGAGGAGACACTGCAGGACCTTAATTTGTACACACTGGAAGAGAGGAGAGAATATGACAGAGACCTCCGAATATCTCATGTGGGTAAATAAGGAAAAGGGGAAAAATATTTTTTTTTATAAAGAAGTGCTCAAGAACAAGGGCACATACAATGAAGCTGGAGGAGACAGATTCACGAGAGGAAGCACTTCTTAAGAGTGGTGGATTTCAGGAACAGTGTTCCACTGGAAGTGGTGGGTGCGAAAAATGAACAGTGGTGGAATGAAAAAAAATGTACGGGACAGGCATAAAGGAATCTTAATGGAAAGGAAGTTTTGGTGGGGGTTAAGGCAGAATGAGCAGATGGGCCAAGCAGTCCTTATACACAGATACTGTCAGCAGATAAGGGCCTTGTGGCCCATCCAGTCTGCCCTATCCCTCTTTCCAATGCTCAAGATACTCTATATGCTACAAGCCCCCCTTCACCCTAGCTTGATAATTCCTGGGGGAGACTGTTCCCCTTTAGATATCTGAAGGTCCATCATCTCCCCCCCCCCCACAGTACATATTTAAAGCTTAAGTCTCTACTCGTATGACTTATGCTACATCCCCAACACCATTTTTGTCACCCTCCTCTGTGTAGTCTCCATCCTGTCTGTCTTTTTGGAGATGGGGCCCCAGAACAGAGTACAGTACTCCAGGTGAGGTCTTACTAGAGAGTTTTACAACAGTACCACCATTTCCCTCCTATTTGTTATACCCCTCCCTATGCACCCTAGCATTTGGTTAGCCTTTCCAAGTGCTCTGTCGCACTGTTTAGCCACTTTGAAGTCATCTTCTATGACTACCCCTAGATCCCTTTCCTCTGTGGTGGCCTCCAGTGTTAACCCATCCAGTTCATACTCTGCTCTAGGATTCTCTCCCCCTAGGTGCATAATCTTGCACTTTTTTGCACTGAAACCCAACTGCCATTCCTTGGACCAGTTTTCTAGCCTCTTCTGATCCCTCATTTTTTCTGTACCTTCCTGTGCATCTACAGTTACATAGTTTTGTATCATCCATGAACAGGCTAGCCTTCCCTTCTAGATCCTCTGCAATATCGCTTAAGAAGACACTGTAGAGCACTGGTCCCAGCACCAATCCCTGGGGTACGCCCTCCTGTGAGCCAACCCCATTTACCACCACTCTGTTCTGTTACTCAAACCAGTTTCTAACCCACGTGACCACCTGTCCCCACCCCCAGATTTGCCAGCTTGTGGATTAGTCTCCTGTGTGCTACTGTGTCGAAGACCTTTCCTGAAGTCCAGATAGGCCACAATTACTGCTCTGTCCTGGTCTATTTCCTTTGTCACCCAGTCGAAGAAATCTATTTGGTCTGGCATGATCTCCCTGCAGTGAATCCATGCTTCCTCGGGTCCAGCAGCCCCCTTGTCTCTACGTAGTCCACCAGCTTTTCCTTAAGTAGAGTTTCCATCATTTTACCTACTATTGAGGTCAAACTGACTGGCAGTAGTTTCCTGCCTCCTTCTTGCTACTTTTGTGCAGAGGCATCACCTTGTGCTCTCCTCCACTCCTCCAGATCCACACCCATTACTAGTGAGCCACTGAACAGCTTAGCCAGAGGTTTAGCCAGTTCCTCCTGGAGCTCCTTCTCTGGCCAATATACCTAAAGAATGCCTTTCCTCCTTTCACCAATTTAGCTAGCTTTTCCTCGGTTTCAGCCTTTGCTGCCCTTACTGCCTTGTTCGCTTCCTTTTGTTTTTCAAGTATTCTTGCCTTGTACCTCAGAAATGCCATCTCCCCTTTTTTTTTTTTTTTTACACTAGCTCATACCCCCAAAGAACCAGAGTGGTTTCTCTCTTGCTCTTGCAGTAGGCCTGGTACAATGGTTTGTTACCAGGTGCAGGGCTTCCCTTATCTTATCTCACTGTTCCACTACTCCCCTTATGCCATCATATCCCTGCATAGCCTTCCTGAATTCGTCCTTCGCTTACAGAAGTCTATCCTCCTGAAATCCAAGATTCTAGTCCTTGTGTGGCTAGCCTCCTGTGACGTCCTTATGGTGAACCCCACGGCTCGATGACCACTAGTCCCTAGGGTCTCCCCCACTGTGACTTCCTTTAGCCTGTCCCCATTGCTTAGGACAAGATCCAGAATTGCGTTCTCCCTCGGAGGTTCCCTCACTAGCTGTGTGAGACCTGCCCCGTTCAGGGATTGTAGGAATCCCTCACTCCAGGCTGAGGCTGCCGCTGGGATGCTCCAGTCCACATCTGGCAAGTTGAAGTCACCCATCAGCAGCAATTCACCCATTGCCATGTTCTCTAGTCTCCAGCAGTTCTCAGCCTGCCCTGGGGACCTGTACATCACTCCCGTTCCAAGTACTGTTCCCCTCCCCACTTCCAGGGTTATACGGCGATTTCACCAAATGCAAGGTGTGATTCTGGCTGAAAACACTGCTGCTTGCAATACCTAAGATGCCTTGTGGTATGTTCGAGATCTAAAGATGATAACGAAGCACTTTAAGGGAAGTAATCACAGATTACTTTGGACACAGACTAGTCTGTACCAACCCCTACGGTTCTCCCCATAGCAGAGCTGACAGGTACAGTATATAATTGAGTAACTAGAGTATAAACTTGAACCTGACCAGCTACACATTAGTAACATCTGTGGCATATAATTTTCCTTTTTGCTAGAATCTCCTTGGTTAATTGGGTCTAGGGTTGTTTATATAGAGAATGTATTTAGTTCTCACTTACTCTTGGATTTCAACCAGGGGTCCGCAGCCCCCAGAGAGGCCCTGAACTCCTGGGGGGTCCAGGGAATGAACACAAAACAGCCCTGTTAAAACAAATATTCAACCGCATGAAAAAGAACACTTCCTATGTTACACAGAAACAGAGACTGACGGCAGATAAGGACCACTTGGCCCACCTAGTCTGCCCATTTCCCTACTTACGCTGCCGATTCTAGTTAACCAACAGCCTACTTCCTGCCACCCCCCCCACTACAATTGCCTTGTGTTTGTCCCATGCATGTTTGAATTCCCCCACTGTTTTAGCCCCAACAACCTCCCCAGGAAGGCAGTTCCACGCATCCACCACTCTCTCCGCGAAAAAAAAAAGATTTCCTCACATTACCCGAGCCACCCCCCCTCTATCTTTAAATTGTGTCCCCTTGTTCTTACACATCTCTTTTTCTGAAAGATGCTACCCTCGTGGACTTTGTTGATTCCCTTGAGGTACTTGAACGTTTCTATCATGCCCCCCTGTCCCTCCTTTCATCAAGGGTATACATATTAAGCTCTCTCAGTCTCTTCATATGATTTCTGATGCAGACCTTGCACCATTTTAGTTGCCCTCCTTTGGGCTGCTTCCATCCTGTCTATGTCCTTGTGTAGATGAGGTTTCCAAAACTGCACACAGTACTCCAGATGGGGTCTCACCAACTGTCTGTACAGAGGGATAACCACTTCCCTTTTTCTACTTGTGATGCCCCTTCCTATGCATCCCAGTATCGCCCTGGCTCTCCTTACTGACTTCTCACATTGCTTACCCACCTTTAGGTCATCTGATATGACTACCCCAAGTCCCGTTCTATTTTTGTTGTTGCTAGTACCTCCCCTGCTATTGTGTACTCTTCTCCTGGGTTTTTGTTTCCCAGGTGCATTACTTTGCACTTCTTTGCATTGAATCAAAGTTGTCATATGTCTGACCATTCCTCCAACCTTGCCAAGTCCCTTCTCATCTATTCTACACCCTCCTTGTGTAGCAACTCTGTTACACAGGTTTGTATCATCTGCAAAGAGGCATACTTTTCCCTCCAAACCCTCTGCAATGTCACCTATAAAGATGTTAAAGAGGACTGGACCAAGTACTGAGCCCTGAGGTACTCCACTAGTAACCCCCCTTTCTTCGGAATGTGTTCTTTTCACTATTACCTTCTGTGTCCTGTTGTGCAGCCAGTTTGCAACCCAGGCTACCACCCTGGGACCCACTCTCAAGCTGGCTAACTTGATTATGAGAGTGAGCATCGAGAAATGCATGTTTACACTTGTCAGGAGACAGGGCACAGAGCTCCGGTTTATAATTCTGCAGTTTCAGTTTTTTAGTTCCCGTTTAGCTATATTCTGTTGTTCCAAGTCTGCTATGACTACGATCACTAATCAGTAAGTGTATATATAGGCTGCTATAATCAGCTGTGGCTTTAAGTAAGTGCGTTTCCCTTACTGACCACAGCCATGGCTCTTAAAAACTAATCAACTGTGATTGGCAATGCAATCAGATCAGCTGTCCCACCCGCAACACCTAATTAATACCCTTAGATTCAAAATTTGGAACTCCCTCTGTCGTTACTTGCAACTTTGGTTTGGATTTGGCATTTTCAGTTTTGAAGCTCCACTGTGACTCAAGGGCTCCCTTTTTCGCTACTGTAGCTTCGTGTTAATCCAGCCCAGCTTCAGCATATACCCCCCACCTCCTCCACTAACTCTGCTGTCGCTCACAGCTCCATTTTTTGGGGATTCCTGTTTCAATTTTCATAGTCAGTTTGACATGCTCTCAATCTCTGCTGTATCTAAATCGCAAGTAATCTTTTCTATGACTCCCTTTTCGTCTCAGCAGGTCAGCACAATTTTAAGCTGCCACAATTGCTGTATGTAACTGCTGGATGTAGTCAGGTCAGTTCAAGACAGTTTTAAAATTTCTTCAACAGTGAAGCAATATTAATTTCAGGCAGGTCAGTTGTGACCCCCCCCCATTTGATGTAATGGCATTCGTGCATTATTTTGCTTCATTTTAACAGTGTTTTATAAAAAACTAAAAAAAAAAAAACGTAGTTTCAAATTGTCTATACTGGTATGTTTGTCTTAGATTGGTAAATAACAGCCCTCGAACACCAGTGGCGCCGTTCAGTCTGCACACCACTGCAAGTAGGGGGGGTCCCAGACACTGCTGACTTTTGGTCAGGGGGTCCAAACTCTCAAAGGCTGTAACCCCCTGCTGTATTACAATACAAAATTGTCAAAAATGGAATTTTCCATAGCCATGGCTCTGCTCGCACACTGCAGCTAATTTGGCTTCAGGTTAGTTATGGAAAGTTGTTTTTAATTTATTTATTTTAATTCATCTCTCCCAGAGTGCTCCCCCCACCAGTCTAGTAACTCACTTTCTTAGACACTCACCCAATATAGCATCCAAGCTCCCAGGGGTTTGCCATGTCCCTCAGGAAAATTTGCGTCCAGCGGATGTAGGAGTCCGGGCCAGCGGGGACAAGGCTTCACCCTGCAGCGTGACCAGCATATCTTTCCTCCATTTTTCCTTCCTTGCCCAGAGACGCTAGCTATGAACACACAGACGCAAGCTTGCAATGGGCATGAGCACCTGAAAAGTTAGCCGTCTCCCAATCCACAGCCAACTGCCTGTTGTTCCAGCTGGGAACAGAGTAGTACTAGCATGGCTACATCAGACCCTCGCTGTAGGAGCGCATTCAATGGGATGCACAAACCAGCCTCCCACCCCGAACTGGACCCAGAGAGCTGTGCTCATTACCAAATCTGGATTACCGGTGTCGTGAGTAGTGCTACTGATGCTTGAGGAAAACACTGCTAAATATGTGTACCTCCTGCTTTCCAAAAGATCACATCCCAATTCAGGGCGAGTGCAAGGCCCAACTGAAAACTTGTATAATGTGTGGTGCCCTTTACCCCTAACAGAATCTCCTGTGCCTACTACTGCACTAGTCAATCTAATTTCCTACTCTCAATATTTATTTTAAATTGGGTTCCCCACCAGCACCAACACACCTCTTACTGCATGACACATCTGGAAAGAAGAGAGATCAGCTCAGCACTGCAGTGTCAGTGGCTCAGCACATTGCATATTCACTCACAGCAGAGTCTGGAAGCTCAGAAAGTTGTGGGTTCCAGCCCAACACCAGGAACTTGGGATAAATCCCAATACTGACACTGTAGTGCATCATGTGCTGCACTCCTGAGGTGCCAAACCGAAGTCCTGTCTGCCTGTTCTGGTGGTTGTTCAGGTGGACATTAAAGATCCCATGACAGGTCTCAGAAAGAGTAAGGGGAATTTCGCCACTGTCCTGACCAAATTTCACTCCCATTCACTAAAAATTACCAACTACTTAATTTAGTTCTGTAAGTCAGTCTTGCCTCTGTATTCCCCCCCCTGCCAAATTGCCTAGTACTCCTTTATCAGGGGAAAATAAAAATGAATAAATACTCTACCAGAAGATATTCAAATAACCTGTACATGGACTGAAAGAGAAACAAGGAGACAACTGTAAGGCTGAGGTGGGTGGACATCTTGATCTTGGTGCTTTTTGGTCAGCAGGGTCCTCCAGTGAGAATCTGCAGAGAGACCCTCAATAGCTCAGGCCAGTGCTGCACTAAAAAACTACTTATGATGAATAAACATTAAGAGTTGGACTCTTCCCAAAAGCCACCTTAAAAGTGCCTGGAGCATGAGCCATTTATCTGCACAATGAAATTCAGCCCCCTCCCTTTCAAAATATTTATACTATACACACCTAACAACCTGGCAGGGACAGAAATGTACCTTTCAATACCGTCAATGCTGTAGATGTAGGGCACAAAGGAACGTGCACCAGAATCTGCCCACCTGCTCTGCACACACTCAATTTTCCTTGCCTAATTTGCCACAAAAAAAGATTAAGAAAGACCACCCAACAGACCATCCTTCACCTCACCCCCCCTCCAAAAAAATGTCCGATATCAACAGTTGCTTTCATGAACTGCATCAGAAGTAATAACTAGCAAAACCTGGAAAGCCTGTGAAATTTGAAGATATTTAGTAAAATATGCAGTAGTTGTGGGGCAGCAGTCTTTCTGGGGGTGATGTAGAGTAAAGGGGGCTGTCCTGTGTGTAAGAACCTGGAGTACATAAGGGTTGAAATAAGGCTGCTCAGATGGGAGCTGGGGAGGATAGTGTGGGAAGTTAGAGGAGCAGAGCAGTGGAGGGAATGGCAGAGAGGTGGTGCCCAAGGGAGGAGGGCATCAAGCAGGAGATGAGAGTGGGGAGGGCCACCCAGTACACAGAAGTATTTCTCCCTCAGAGGGCCAGATAGCCCAAGGTGGAGGAATGGGAAGTGGTGGGAATGTGAGGGTAGCATCAGAAGTGGGACATTCAGAAGTGGTGCCTTTGCACCACTGTCTGGAAGGAGATGGGGATCAGCAGGAGATGAGGTAGGAGGTCAAGTTGAGCAAGGGCTGAGAGTACAGGGGAGGGGAGAGGGAACTAAGGGTGGGCAGGGAAGAGGAGGCAGGCACAATGGAGTAGAGAGAAAAGTACAGGAATAGGGGAGCGAAAACTGAAAGCAGATATAGACAGAATGGGAGATGGAGAAACTGTTAAGGGGATACATTGTGGCTGTGGATATACGTTCGCCAGGGTGCAGAGGGACCAGTTAGGTGGGGAAGCAGCTAGTACTGAAGAAAGAAAGGATAGGGAGCACGGTTGCAGGGGACAAAGAGTGGCAATCAAAAGGTGTCTCCATAATTGGGGTAATCACCAGGGAAGGAAACGGGACCCAAATGCAAGCAGGAGGGTAGTTTGTATGCCAGGGATGACAGTGGATAAGTTGGGCCCAAGAATAAGGAAAATAGTAAGGAAGGTTGGAGGAAAACCTAATTTAGTTATACATTTGGGAACCAACAACCTAGCTGGGGAGGAGGTTAACGTAGTGCAAAGTAAGTTCAGGGAGATAGGGAAGATCTGCAGGGAGGAAGGAAGTTCGCTGGTCTTCTCAAGGGCGATACCAGTACAGCCAGAAAAAAGAAGAGAGAGAGGATTTTAATGACTGGCTGAGGAAATAGTGAAGGGAACAGATGTTTTTCTGTACTGGGGACTGGGAGGAGACCCGGTCAAAAAGAATGCTTTTCACCAGACAGGCTACACATCAGTAGGGAGGGTTTGGGGGTACTCTGGGAAAAACTAGGGGAATACATAACCACCACACTTAAACTACTGGGGGGGGTGCAGTGGGCATGCAGGCCCACAGACTCTGATGAGGAGGTGGTCAGTGACCCCCCACCACCACAGTGATGGAAGAGGTCTGGAGGGAGGAGGTAGAAGGGGCAGGAACACAGTTAGCAAAGGGTGGAGGGGTGAGGAACACATACCAAGGGTACGTGAAGGAGTGCACACAGAGGGGATAAATGTGGACAGAGGGAAGAGAAGGAAGGTCAGATTCTAGGTGGAGGGTGGTGTCTCAATGTGGGGAGTCTTGGAAACAAGATGGATGACCTGCAGGCACTATTAGCAGACAGAAGGGTGGGCATAGCTGCAGTAACAGACTTGGACATCACCATACCATGACTGGGACCTTGCGATCCCTGGATAAATTATACAGCAGGGACAGGGTAGTCGGAGAGGGGTGGCAGTTTATATCAGGAAGGAATAACTTGCACAAGGGAGAAGTCTGAGGAGGGGGAGGTGGAGGCATTATGGGTTCAATTAAGGTCCAACAGAGGGATAAAGGTGAGGTTAGGGATGGTTTACAGACCACCCAATCAGGATGGGGAGAGGGACAGGGAACTGAGCTCACAAATATTGGAAAGAGGAAAGGAGAGGTGATAACTGAGGGACTTCAACCCGTCTAAGGTGGACTGGAGCATAGCATCCACAACGTGCCAGGAGTCAAGTGATCCTGGAAGGACTGCAGAGTGGGTTCCTGACTCAGGGTGTTACAGAACCAACAAGAGTGGAGGCAATTCTTGATCTGGTGCTCACAAATGGGGAGCATGTAGAGGAAATAATGGTCAGGGAGCCACTAGGTGCAAGTGACCATTGCACAGTGTGGCTCCAGTTGGATATGGGCAGGGACAGCATCCCAAGACCTAACTCTTGAGTTTCAGAAAAGCAGACTTCTGGAAAATTGGTTAAGTGCTAAGGAGCCATCCGGCAGGCACCAGAGCAGATATGGTATGCTCCAACATTAAGGAAGGAATACTGGTTACCACAGACGAGTGTGTTAGACTCAGGGGGGGATAATACAAGGGCCAAAGGGCCCAGCTGGTTCAATTCTGGGGTTACCTAGGCATTAAGGGAAAAGAGGCTGGCCTATAGAAAAGTCAGTAAGACCCAGAGAGGTGGATATGCTAAATTATCTAAAATTGGCTAGTGAGGCAAGTAAGGAAGTACGGCAAGCAAAAGCACAGAAGGAGCTGCAGATAGCTGAAGGAATTAAGAAGGGGGAAGAAAGCCTTCTTTCGCTATACAAGGGAAAAAAGGGACAAGGAGGAAGGGATTGTTAGGCTGAAGAAAGGGAAGGAGTGGGTAGAGGATAATTGGGTGCGAGGGGAAGAGAGATACCAATTAAATACTTCTGTCTTCACCAAGGAGGACAGACCAGTGCCTTCAGGAGGGAAGAGAGGACGGGGGAAGAGAGAGAAGAGACACAGATGTATGGAGAGAGGATAGAGTGAGGGAGGGACTGCTGGCATTGAAGGTGGACAAATCACCAGGCCCGGACAGAGTACATCCAAGGGTACTAAAGGAACTGGCAGACCCATTTAATCATTCAGTAGAGTCAGACATGGTACCACAGGACTGGGGAACAGCACATGTAGTGCCCCCTTCACTAAAGCTGTCCCAAGGAATTACATACCAGTCTGACCTCCATTGTGAGGCAAGCTCATGGAGACCATACTAAAGGAAAGGTTGGTGGAATATCAAGAGGAGCGTGGTCTCTAGGATGCAAAGCAGCATGGGTTCATTTGGGGGGAGGGGGGAAGAGATCGTGTCACACAAACCTGACTGACTTCTTTGATTGTCATTAAAACAGTAAACAAGGAACAGTAACTATATAGTCTCTTATTTATTTTTTGAATTTTGACGATCGGGTAGGCCTACTGAGCCCCGAAGATCCCTTTTTCAGGGGCGCCCCCGGACTATCTTGATTTCAGAAAGGCCTCTGACTCTGTGCCCCATAAAAGGTTGATCAGGAACTTGGTGGATCTCGGGTTAGGGGAAAAATGGCCAGATGGGTGGAAAACCCAGAAACCCAGATGGTGGAGTGTGTGTGTGTGGGGGGAGAGAGGGAGAGAGAGAAGACAGGAGTGTTATCTGGCACCAGAGGTGTAAACAGTGGGGGTCCCACAGGGCTGTGTGTTGTTCAGGGTCTTCATCAATGACACTGGGGATGGCATTAAGGGCAAAATGTGTCTATTTAGTGGATGACACCAAGCTCTGTGGGAGAGTGGACATAGCTGAAGGAATACAGGACCTACAGGATGATTTGGAAAAGCTGGGGAGGTGGTCCGGGATCTGGCAGCTTGGCTTTAATGGCAAGAAATGCAAAGTTAAGCATATTGGAGCCAAGAATCCTAGGACAGAGTACTACCTGGGTGGAGTCTGAATATGTGCATCAGAGAAGAGGAGAAGGACCTGGGAGTAATAATCACTAGTGGCCTGAAGCACTCCAGCAGTGCAAGAAAGCAGCAACGGCAGACAAGATGCTGGGATGCATATCTAGGGAGGGGGATCAGTAGTAGGAGAGGAGGGTATACTGCCCTTGTACAGGTCCCTGGTAAGGACTCATCTAGAGTACAGGGTTCAGTACTGGCGCCCACACTTCAAAAAGGACATTAATATGCTGGAGAAGGTCCAGAGGAGGGCTACATAGATATAGTGTCAGCAGATAAGGGCCTATGGCCCACCCAGTCTGCCCATTAGAGCTTGTAAGTTCAGTTTGTTTTCCTAGAAGTCTGCTGCCCCTTACCCCTGACCTCCAGAATTCCTTTATGTCTATCCCATGCATACTTAAATCCCGTGATTGTTTCAGGCCCCACCACTTCCTCTGGCAGGGTGTTCCACTTGTCCACCACCCGTTCTGTGAAGAAATTCTCTCATGTTTCCTCTGAATCATCCTCCCTCCAGCAAAGATGACAGCGGGTCAGCAGGGTAAGGCATATGAGGAGGTTGAGGGCACTGAACATGTACTCCCTGGAAGACAGGAGAGAGAGAGAGAGAGAGAGAGAGAGAGAGAGAGAGAAGGGGACATGACTGGGACCTTCAAGTACTTGAAAGGGATAAATAAGGTGGATAAGGAGAGTCTCTAAGCTGAGTGGTAACCATAACATGAGGGGGCACAGTCTTAAGCTGGAGGGTGTGAGGTTTAGGAGGGAGGCCAGGAAGTATTTCTTCAGAAAGAGGATGGTGGACACTTGGAATGCACTGCCAGAAGAGATGATCTCATTGAAGACAGCAGGTAGCTTTGACAGCTGCTGGGATAGGTATAGGGGAGAGGTTAAGTAACATGGAGAAGGAAGATGGGAGGTGTGGGGAGGGAGGCAGGGACAGTAGCTTAAGCTGTGTACACTGCAATACAAGTAGACTAGATAGACCAAATGGCCTTCTGCTGGGTTCTTCCAGACCAATCCACATGTGTTGTTAAAGAACCAGTCATACTTGCCCCAGACCGATATACTACCTAGAAGGCTTTGAATAAATAATAATACAAAACATGTACCTTCAGTCCTGACTAGTAAGAGCCAACTATGTGCCTCCACAAAGTGCATCCAGAACCAGACGAGCCATGTGAAGGCGCTGCATCTCCTGCATTGTGCCAGAAAATCCGAGCTAGCTGCCATACACACCAGGTATCCCTGCAAGCTGTCTGCTGTAGAACCAGCCGACACCCATCGTTTTTAAGAGAGACTAGTGCCTCTTCCTCCAAGGTTGTGCAGGGTGCGATGTCTTGGAGCTCAATTTTCAGAGCCCCAAGAATGCCGCAAGTCCCTGGTGTGCAGATCGTTTAGCGCACAGGGTGTGCAGCATTCTTCCAGCTGGCGAGCACCATTTGAGTGACCCTTTTTACAGGGCTTGTGCCAAATCTTTGGAGCAAGCTGCCGGAAACGGTTGCAAATTCACCTGATGCATTAAAATCCGGTGCAGTTGCATCAAAGGGGTTTTGTGTAGCTGCACCAAAAAGCGGCTTGGACGCAGGCTCAACGCAAGCCCTGCGGCAACCTTTGAAGAAGAAAAGAAAAAAAAAAATAGAGCCCTCAGTTCCCTCTCAGGTTGAGAGTGCTTCAGACCAGGGCATTCTACCACTCTGGTACTACTAAATGCTACTGCAGGGCAGGTTCCCATCAAGAGAAGTGCTGCACGCAGAGCTCAACGCTGCCACAGTGTCACTCATTTTTGCACTACACAAGCACTTTATTTTCTTGCTGCGTCAAGAGAAAGATTTACAGCTGGACCTTGCTGGAGTGATCACTTCTTTGTTCATGGTTGCCATACAACTGGTAGTCTGTGCACAGTGTAGCTGTACACCGCCCCCCTCCCCAAGCATCGCAGTCTGCTCCAGCTCAATCTACTGCCAAGATGATAGTCTGAAGAGCTGCAACTGCAGATTTTTGTTCAATAATTTCATCCCACCCCCCCTGGCTCCTCAAACCCACTCCCCAGATGCTGCGCTGAATGCTAGCGCCCCTCCCCGTTCACATGCACTCTGGTGCATTGTATGGCCAGAACCACATGCACCAGCCAGGCCCTTTGTTAATTTCAAACCCCACCCAACTACCCAGTAGAAAACATTTATTAAACAAAATCTCACAATGTAGGAGGGTCTGGAGAGGAATGTAATAAAGAGTGCAGCTGTGAATAACAGGAGTCTACAGCAGATGCCCAGGGCCAAGTGACTGCATGTCATTGTTCTAAGACCGAATTCAAAATTGAGAGCATCTAAAATAGCCAGCCAGCTGCAGTCTGCATTGCAGGGAATCGTGTTTCTGGTCTATTTCTAGCACAGGTTCTGGAGATTCCAGGCATCAACACAGCCACTTGGGACATCTAGCTAGTATCTGCTATGTACAGCTGAGGACCAGAAAGTAGTTTCCATTCTACTTGCCATCAAAGGGGGCCAGAGAGGTGTGCTGCAGCCATATGCAGTACAAGGGGGCCAATATTTTCATTGCTATTGGATGTAACTACTAAAAATTCATTCACCCCGACCTGCTGACATATGTGAGACAAAGGTTCATGGCATAAGCCTAACTCCCAGTCCCAGGTGGGAGAAGTTCCAGGAGCACTACCAAGAAAACTGTTGGTTAAGGAATTAAGAGGATCCCCCTCATTTTATACTTCAGAGAAAATGTGTCTTTAAATATGCTTCATCACTTTTAGGAGAAACATAAAAACAGTTGTCAATACTGACAGCCACTTACAAGGCCACAAAACTCTCAGGATCAAAATTCTACCAGAGTCCTTGGGGACTGAAAAGAAGTCAGCCCTACAGCGGAAGTAGGACAGAGGATAAGGCGTAAAAAACTAGAGTACCGGTCACTTTGGGCAGAATAAAATACAGAAAAGCAATAAAAGAAAAATATATTAAAAAAATTCCACACAATTTTCCAGTTTGGAGGCAGAGCAGGAAAATTTGAGACCACCACTTCAAGTGACAATCCCCCAATTAAACCAGAAGACCCATCTACAGACTGCCAGCGGGTGTTCAATCTAGCAAATGGTAGCTCCCACGCAGAGAGTCAGCTTTAGTGCTTAACATGATTTGCTCCACTTCACATCCTACAACCAGTTTCTGCGCGAAACCTGTGTAGACTGCCCTGAGTGAGCTGATCGCCTACAAACAGGAAAGTTGGGACTGAATATAGATCTCAAGTTGAGCAGCATGCATTCAGACTTGGAGCTGGAAGTCCTCTGGGCAAATGGATATTTAGATTAGGAGACATGGTAATACCACAGAAATGGACAAGCCAGACAAACCCAGCTGCATCTGAAAAGTGTGTGTGTGTGTGTGTGTGTGTGAGAGAGAGAGAGAGAGAGAGTGTGTGTCTCTCTCCCCAGAGAGTAAGGGGAATGACCGAATCTCAGATGACACGCTAAACAAAAACTCAGTGTGTGTTAGTTTCCTCATGCTAGATCAGTCGAGATGCAACATCTTTTATTACTGGCTCCAGGCTGGGGCCAAAATCAAAACTGAAATACCTGTAAATTTTTTTCCTCCGACTGCTGGTCGCAGGGCTGTGGTACCATTGGGATCTTCTCTCCAGGGCTTCCACAGAGGCAGGAAGCAGACTTGTAAACACTGCTGCACTAGCTCATCCCCCTGTGGATTGTGCCAGTCTTCTTTCTGCCTCCATGAAAGTAGGCAACCAAAGGCACAACTTCAAGCTATTACTACATGACCAGGCTTTATCATTTTTGCACTTTGCTTTCCTTCATCAGTTGTACAGCACAAGTGAACTTATCTTGTGCAAGTACTAGGAAGCCCTCCTTCACTGGGACTACCCTGCATGGTGAGGCTGGTATTCCTCAATCACCTGTCCAGGACACCTCAGACACAGCCACATGGCACACACTTTTGCCCCTCCAAAGGCATCTGCCCTGATAAAAATCCCTTGTGCTTCAGCAGCAAAGATGCCAACATGATCAAGATTTAAATTCTGCCCAAGTGCCCCATCACAAAGCCCGTCTGAAACTAGCCTGAGCAATCCACCATATGAGTGGCAGAAGCTCCAGACGGTCACTGGGGTTCTGCTTCTACGCAGTTGTATCGCCCAGGACTGGCTGACAAGCAGATCAGCTGGTCATGGTAATACAGTGGGAACCAGTGGTGGAGGCTGAATTTGACCCTAGGGACATGGAAGATAATTTAACAGTAGCTTGTTTGCTGCACCCTTCATTCACAGCGTATGAAGCACTAGTTTCCCACAGGAACTTAGAATGTTTGGGTCAGCAACACCATCTGTGATGCTGATGCACAACATGTGCATACTTTGGCATATAAATGGCACTGTCAGCCCTACAACCTCAGCACCTTTTTTGCCACCAAGGTCAGAATAAAAGAAAAAATAGCACAAAAGAATAAACACGTAGAAAGATAAAACAAGGGGGTTAAAATACCAACAGCACCCAGAGTAGGGGTATTTTACAACCAGAATTTCAAAAGGAAATTAACTCTGCTGTACACCCCAGGGGAAGAAGAAAAACAGTGAAAACCTTAAAGGCAAATCACGTTCCTCTACAGCAGTGCTACCTCAGCTTCTACACCAAAACAAAGGCTCATCAGAAACAAATACCTCCACAAAGAAATATCAGGTACAGGTTTCTTCTCCTGGGTGTGTGTGTGTGTTTTTTTTTTTTGGGGGGGGGGGCTATTGTACATTTTGTTCATTATTAGTCTACGGACCATTCCCAAAATGTTAGTAATGTCAAAAACCCACAGGAACCCTTTGGCAGGTCAGAAAAGACCCTAGCATTTGCTTCCAAATAGTAAGCACAACCACCTCAAGATGGCCGCAAGGGCTACATCAACAAGGAGGTGGGTCCCAACAAGGCCAGAAAGTCGAGAAGGTCCTTCTTGGCAACCTCAAAAGTAATCTTAAGGACCCCCCCCCCCAAAACCCTGCATTTTTGCCATAAAGGAAAAGAATACAGGGCCCACCAATTAAGGAATGGAACCCTTAAATGGGGAGCACTGTTGGAGGGGGTCCAGAGGAGGGTGACCAGGATGATTCAGGGCATGAGAGAAAGGACCTATGAGGAAAGGCTGAAAGAACTTGGGCTGTACTCACTGGAGAGGAGCGACAGGGGGACATGGTAGGGGTCTTCAAATATGTGAAAGGGATAAACAGGGGCGGAACCACAGAAATGTTCAAGCTAAAGAAGAGGGGCACAACCAGGGGGCATGAGTGGAAGCTGAAGGGGAGAAATTACAGGGGAGAACAAGAATACATTACTTCACTGAGAGGGTGGTAGGGCCATGGAATGCACTGCCCGGGAGTCTGGTGGAGGAGGGTACAGTGGAAGACTTCAAGAGGGGTTGGGACAGGTACATGGGTAAACTGAAGCCGAAGAGGACCCTCTCAGGGGATGGGAGAGCGAGCACCCAATAGGGACTGGCTACCGAGCAGACACGAAAGACAGTCAGGCCTATTCTGTTGGCTTTTAGTATGTAGTATGAACCACATCACTCTACGGCAGGCTTAAGTGTAGCCAGGAATGATGTGCTTTCATAAATGAGATTTTTCAGCTGTTACAATTTACTAGAGTAGATTTTTTTTTTTTTATTTTTTATTTTCAAGGTTTCTTTCCAAGATTTACAGTACATCTTGTTAGCCCATCTAAAATGTTAGTATAGAAACATGTGCCTCTCCCGTTAACCTCACAGTGCCTTTGGTGATGACCTCAGTGCTCACCATGAGAAAGACTCTGTGAAATAACAGCTGCATTATCTACAATATTTAGTAGACCAACAGCATGGGAAAAACTTTAAAAACAATAAATTTAAAACATAAGTGGTGTATATTTACTGTTAAACTTATTATAATGGAGAGTTGCTCTTTATCATGTGAATCAGCAGCCAATGAGGGATGCAAATGGCTACACCCTTGCGTAATCCGCAGCTGTAAGTTAAGTCTCTAAGGGATGTCTCTTTTGGTACAAGATACTCCAAGCATGAGAGCGGTTCAGTCTGCCCAAACGTCATGAAAGGAGTCTCTCATGCCATAGGAGACAACCCTCAGAGGCCCGATTATCGCATTATAAATCACTAATTTAGGTAGAGAGAGTTTAGAGTTTGTGTAGTCCCCCCCCAACCAGCGCAGAGGTGGAGCGCTCCTTCGAACACTCCTGCACAACAGCACGCTGTACAAAGAGTACGAGTTACTGTGGCTCTGTGTGCTAAACGGATGAAATCATATTAGTGATTTATAATAGGCATTATGCATGCCCAAGGACAGTGGGGGCACAGGTCAAAGTGCGCCCCCCCCCATTGAATTTTGTTGCATGTCAGCTGCAGGGATACAGAGGAATGCAAACTGGGCAGAGGGAGATGCCACAGCAAGGAATTCCGTCTAGATACCAAGGCTCCTGTTTGACCTGCCAGAAGGATGGTATCAAAATGTAACTGGTCCAAGACAGCCAACAAGAACAGAGCGGGGCAGTCACATCTCCCCAAAGTGAGGAGCTGGGGACAGAGTTCTCTGTGCTGGTACATTGGTCTATTGTAATGAGACTAGTGACCACCAAAGCATCAGAAAGCCCAGCTCTGAAGACAGTGTTGCTAGGCCCTGTAGGCACTATACCCTCAGCAGATTCAGATAGTGTTGGCATTGTAGTCAGCACCAAGAAACACCCAAAGCTGGCAGAATCTACTGCAAAAAGCACAGTACTGTGAGCAGTACCAAGGCCAACACAATTATGTTGACCAAGCTCCATTCCAAGTGTCTGTTCAAGGGCTCTTGAACCAGGGAGAGGGGGTGGGGGAGTGCGGAAGGGAGGGCTACTGCTGCAAAAACAGCCAGACTTACAAAAGGAAGGTCTTTCGCGCAGAAACAACCACATCCTCCAGCTGAGTACTTGAGCAGACTGAGGCAGGTGAGTGACAGGCTTTGCTAACTGTAACAGCAAGTAGCATCAGATACCACTGTAAGCAATGACCGGAGCTGGACAGAGCAGAGTGACAGCTGTAACATCCAGCAAGTGGCTGAGGAACTGCGGCATTAACATCCAGCATCCAGAAACTGACTTCAGTTTACGGCTTTAACATCTAGCATCCAGCAACTGTCTGCAAGTCTATACCGGCTAAATTAATCATCGGTGTCAACACAGAACAGTATAGTGATGTACCAGATTTTCAAGGACGTCTTCCAGGGCTACATCTGTACTGTGACCAGCTGAACAGATTTATGCACAATAGCCACATCCAACTAATCTCTGACAACTTTATTGTGCCACCTTGTGTCCCACTGTGCATAAACATGAAGAAGCCAGCAGAAGGAGGCCATTTGTTTAGTCTGCTTGTATTGCCGGGCTCACAGCTTGAGTTACTGTCCGCTCTCTCCCTCCCCAACTCCTCCCTACCATGATCCTTACCTCCTCCCTAAGCCTCTCTCAGCCTCTTGGTCTTCAACGAGACCACCACTTCTAGCAGTGCATTCCAGGTGTCCCACCATCCTCTCTGTGAAGAAATGCTTCCTGATGATCTTTCTAAACCACCCCTCCAGCTTAAGACTGTGCCACCTTGTGTTATGGCTGCCACTCAGCTTAAAGAGACCCTCCTTATCCACCCTTATTTATCCCTTTTAAGTACTTGAAGGTCCCAATCATGTCCCCCTTCTCTCTCATCCTCCAGGGTGTACATGTTCAGTGTCGTCAACCTCTCCTCATATACTTTACCCTGCTGACCCATCATCTTTGTAGCCCTCCTCTGGACCTTCTCCAGCAGGTTAATGTCCTTTCTGATTGCCTGTATGTACTGTGCAGTAAGGGTTTGCAGCCAGCCCAGAGTTTGCCCTATTCCAGTTGCCACCGTTAAGCTTGACCCACCAATCAGCTGCAGTGGCAGGGCAGCTGTGGGTGGGTCTTAAGCACTATTTAACTGGTGGCACCAAAAACATGGCAGCGTCTTTCACACAGCAGCGACTTCATCCTCCAGCCGAGTACTCCAGCACAGCGAGGCGGGTGAGTGGCAGGCATTTTTCTACGCCTGTGTATGTTGACTTTACCAAGGCCTTTGATCTTGCCAATCACTAGCTTCTAATAAAGGGTTTAGATGATCTCGGCTTTTCAGAGAACATGCTGGGCTGGTGTTGAAGCTATCCAACTAAACATTAACATTTTCAGAAAACCAAAACTGCATACTGCTTTTCTTTGCTACCAGTTTCTACTGGGGTTCTGCAAGGATCCATTTTGGGTCCGTAATTTTTCAGTTAATTTCTGAACACGTCCCATGGTCTGTTAAAAAAAAAAAAAAAAGACTAATATTCTACTGTATGCAGATGTCTCTGATTTTTGGCCGAGGGTGGCAATGTTGTGGACTTACAGTGTAATGTTCAATTTGACTTTGCCTCTGTACAGCAATGATTATTGGAACCACAGCTTGTCCTGAATACTTCAAAAAACAAAATCCACGATTTTCCATTACTCAAATTAAAAAAAAAAAAAAAAAAAAAAAAAGCATATTGAAGCAAATATTCCTCTCACTACACTAAATGGAACCATCACTGAAAAAGCAGCCGTTTCTAAATATGTGGGGCTTACAGCTACCATATTTCACACTGGATTAAAATGTTACAGAGATTAGGTGCACCATATAAAATCAATTCCTTGTCACCTGCTAGAAAATTTCTATTATTTCAAACTTTCTTGCTTCTCTTAATTGACTACAGTATATTAATATACTTTGTGACTTCAGAGTGAGATTTTGAGGGTTGAAGTATTATACAAATCAGGTCACTAGATTAGCAACTATCTGCTCGAACCCATCACTGAACTAAAGGTGCAATGGCCCCCCTCTGTCCACTAGATTTAAGCTTCAGCTTGACATTACTGCCAAAAAAAATTATTTTAAATAAAGCACAGATTCTTTACAATTTTTCCAACCTAAACTCTCTCTGGTTTTTACTTGAACTTTTTGCCTACTCAATTTAAAATTCCTATGTTAAGAACTAGTTTGGGTCAAAAGTCATTGGTTTTTCATTCTAGAATTCCCTTCCGTAGTATCTTGCTGCTAAGACGCTGGGCCTATCAGCTTTTAAATCAAAGCTGGCACTTATGCTAGAATGTGTTTGTATGTACACTGATATTTATATTGTTAGATTGTTCTATTTGTATCTGGTCACCCATGAAAACAGGCAGAATACTGCTCATGGATTCAGGTTTTAACTAAGCCAAAGGAAAGGGGGAATTTTGGACAGCAGAGGGGTGGGTCTGCTAGCCAATCAGATCCCAGCAGTCCACTTTTAACTCACAGGTCCAAGCAATCCCTCATGCAAGCAACCCAAAGAGTGAGAATCATGAAGGATTACCATCTGCAGGGGACTCTGCCCAAGACACCAGAGGTCTGCGGTAATCTACCCGGGCAACACCCATCTTGGGTTTACACTTCTGCAATCTTTTGAAAACTGTAACAGAGCTTGGGATCCCCAACCTGGGTTTTTATATAGAGAACTATTTATATGGCAGCAGATAAAGCCTAGTGTAGGTAGCCCTCAGACATCAAGCACTATCTGGGGCAGAACTATTGTGTCCCCAGAGAAATGAAGCAGTATCTATAATGGGCATTTTACTCCCCCCCCCCCCATCCAAAAAAAAAAAAAATATCTAGGCTTTACCTATATATTCTACAGTAACTTACAGGGAGACTACGAGGACCTTTTTTTTTTTCCATTAAACATAAAAAAAAAAAAATCACATGACTTTTTTGGGCAGGGATTTGGCATGCTAGGTGGGCACCGGCACGCAACAAAACGGGGGAGACATTATAGATGGGAGTGCCCTGGCCGGCACAATCAACGGGATAAACACTGACGGGATTCGGATTGCCCATCGGCAAAAAAAAAAAAAAAAATGTTTGGGGGGCCGGCCGCATGTGGCATTGTGACAGGCCGTTTGCCTGCACGTCAGGAGGTGCGTTGTGGTAAAGCTGCACGAGAGCTTTGCTCTCATTGCAGGGGACCTTTTCTTTGTTCTCGTGGCCACATTAGGGATGCGAGAGGTGAACGCCTGCTGCTGGCTGACTGGGGAATGAAGGACTCCCCTTCTGATGTGCGCCCTGCATTTGCCAAACAGTGACCGCGCCTCCAAATCTGCTACTACTGCAATATGTTGGCTGAGCATGTGCGAGCCAACATAAAAATGAAATGAGGAAAAACTTTACCCAGATAACCACTAGGGGGCTGTCAACAAGCAAAGCCGAGAGGCACCTCAGGGGCAATGTTTCTCAGTCCAGTGGATAAAAAAAATTCTGAAGCCTTCAACAGCTCTCACTCAGCTTACTCCCCCCTCCTGCCTTTTGATTGGCCATTGCCCAAATTTCATTTAAATAAAATTCTCTTAAATGCATACCTCCTGGGCAGTTGCACCTAGCCAGATCAACTGCTAAAGTTACTGATGCTGGGCCAGCCTGCTGGCACAGCGGTAGCGCTACTGCTCACAACACCATCGACCCAGGGGAGGCGGAGGCCTGGCTGGGAGAAGAGGCTCAAGCATCCATAGGACTACTACGCCTTCTCGGGGACTTTGGTTCAGCGCTTGACTGACCTCTGGCAAAGCCAGAGGCTCAGCAAGCACAGAGCAGATAGAGGAGTTGGGATGTGGGGGATGTCTCTGGTGACGCCCAGACATTGGGCGCACATCACACTCACAGAACAGGGGAAAAACAACGCTGGAACGCCAAGAGGAAGGAGCACCAATGCAGACCCTAATGGCACCCTCCTGCCTGAACCACCAGGGGACCGACGAAACTAGAAGTCTCTAGGTGTACGAGCCCCACCTTGTACCCGCCTGGAGAGTATAGCCATGGCTCCTTGGGGGTCTGTCACAGAATCTGGTAAGGAGGTGAAGCGGGGCTGACACATGAGCGTCTACCGACTGAGTGGGGTTCCTGTGTGAGGGAGTAGAATTAAAAAAAAAAAAACACAACTTACTGATGCTAAAGGACTCCTGGGGTAAGAACGTGCATTTTCTTGAGCAACAGAGAGATAGGAGATACTGGACAGAAACATTCAAATACGTGAAGGGAATAAACAAGGTACAGGTTTAGGACCTTTTCCAGTTCAAGATTCACACAAGAAGCAGAGGTCATAGCATGAAGCTAGAAGGCGCAAACTTAGGGCAACGCAGGAAAGTTCTTTATAGAGAGGGTGGTGGATGCGTGGAAGTGCCTGCCACCTGAGGTGGCAGAAGCAAAACAGTTGGAACATTCAAAAAGGCTTGGGATAGGTACAAAAGAATCTTAACGCTGAATAGCAGTTAGGGGAGGGAGGTAAGCTTATAGGCAGACTAGATGGATCTGGAGGTTCCCTTCGCCCATCACTTCCTATGATTTCATGAGGAGAAGGCAGAGAGCAAGGGAAGAAAAAATTATTGTTGTAGGGCACACAGTCAGAAAAAAGGGCAGGCTGACTGAGGTCACAAACATAGAAGTTGTCAGCAAATGGGGACCGTATGATCAATCAAATCTGCCCACGGTTTCCTACCTTAGCTGCCTGCTTTAGTACCCCACATGGTCTGTGGTTTTTCTTACAGATGAGATGGCAGAGAAAATGCTGCCATGGCTCAAGACCTTGTCCAGAGAGAGAAAAAGGGGAGTCAGACACAGATTCCCCTTGGGGACAACCATCTGGGGCATAGTGCAAACTGTCTGGGACTAGTGTAGCCAACGGTTTACTTGTCCATCCTGACTAGTGCAGGTCTTCCATAATGGTCAATGAAGTTAAAAAGCTCCCTTCTTTAGCAGACTAGTCCCTCATGCTAATATCCCTTAATGTTCCAGATAAAGAGGTGTTACTCACAACTCCCTCTGGGATCACTTGCTGCTCTCCTCGTCATGCAACTGCACTCAAGACATTAATGGCCTTTCGCACAAGTAATACTTGTGATTTGTGGCTATCCATACTGGGCACTTCCAGAGCTCTGTGTCCGACCCGACCATTTAACCATACCGGTTCATAGAGTTAGAGTTATGCATTTTTATTTTTTGAATTGTCTCCGTTACATCTTGAAATGTCTGTATATAGTTTACCTGAAACTCTGTACAACCTGATCTAGTTTGTAACAGTCTCCATATTTCCTTGTAACCTCCCGGGTCGCACCTGAAAATGGGCATCTGTTCCGTCTAGTGTTGCTTACCTGGTTAACAAAAGCTAAATAAATAAAAATTACCTGGCAGTGCAAGATTGGGACCCCACAAAGGACTCAATGCTGGTCATTTTCACCCAATTGTTAGGGCTTCCATCTAGTGTCCAGGCTGTAAGAGGTGGAGTGCTGTTCTGTCACTAGCTTGTGTGTGATGAGTCACACATTAAGGCCAGAGTCCCTCATTTTCTTACATCGAGTGTTAGCATCCAACATTTCAATGAAAATACACAGGGTCTGCCCTGCAGGTGGTAGGTTTTATCCCAGTCTCCCCACAGCTGCACCATTTCACTCCCCAATCTCCCAGTTCTGTATTTTTTCCCCAAACACCACTGTAGGACATGACATGACGACAACCCAGGAATGTCCATCCACAGGATCGCAGCTACCTATCAGATGTTGGGGTACCCAATACCTCTCAGTGGATCAAGACAGTCAATGCCATTCATGTGCCACCACCCATAACCCACCCAGCATGTCCTCATCCTGAAAATAAAGCTTTGGTGCACAGAAGGCACAAAAATAAATCCTAAACAAAACAGCCAATTTTGAAAGGCTGAAGCAGGAATTCCTGGGGTGCACAGCTCACCCAGGCAGAAATTGAGGAAGCAGGACTTCATGCCTTGGGACAGGTTACTCTGGAGCTGATGAAAGCTCATGTTTTTAACACCATTACTGCTACAGAGCATCTTTAAAAAAAAATAAAAATAATCAATGTGTGTCAAATATATATTCATCACACATCTGCAATGTTTTCAATGAACCAAGCACCCTGGTATTGTCTGCCCCCTTCCCCCATCCTAGATCTGAGGCAGCATGAAGCCTTCTTAACGTAAAGGTCTCTGGTTGGCCATAGTGTAACGGCAGAGTAAGTCTTTCTGCCACACTGTCTTCACTGCCCTGCGGCTTGGGGGTCGAGTGTAGTGCAAGGCCAGGGCTACTAGATTATCTACTGCTTTAGATGTCCCAATAGAGGAAGACAGGACCACAGTCCAAAACGGGGGAAGGCACACTGTACCTGCATGGCATGACTTTTTTTGGGGTGGAAGTAATGCAGGAGGCAGGTTAAATATCCAGTAGCCCGGGAATTTTTTCTCTTGGCTTACACTGTTTTCTGTACAAGTTCACAAAAGTCTCAATTTTATTTTACAGAGTGGGACAGCAGTGAGCAGCCTGCTAACAGAAGTGGTGGGTGCAAAAACCATTAATGGTTTCAAACACGTCTGGTACATTAAAGGTTTTACTGTTAACTCAGGAGGGTAGCAGTAAGGTGGGAGGAGGGGAGGTGAGGGCAAAAACCATGTCTAGAAAATGGGTCTCAGCATAGGATAGGGTAGAACAGGACTGACAGGATGGACCAATGGTCTTTTTCTGCCGACACTGCGTTGGTTTCTCCATTATAATTGCAATTTTGAGTCAACTTGTCCTGCTGGTAAGTGTGTGGTGGTGGTAGGTTTTTTTTTGTTGGGGGGGGGAGCGGAGAGAAGGTTGAGTCAGCCCTCTGTACCTGGACTTCAGAAAAGCATTAAACTTAGTCCCACACAGGAGACTAGGTAAGAAATGTGGCGACTTATGGACCGGACAAGCACGCTGGATCAAAAACAGTTTGGAAAGGAGAAAGCAGAGTCATAATCAATGGTGGTATCAGAGTCCATGGATAGTTACTCTTACTGCATCATAGCAGAGGGAATACAGAAAAAACAAAGATTTTTGCTGAAGACATTAAGCTCTGTGGCAGAGTAAACAAAAAGGGTAATTTAGGAAATGAGTGAGGATCTGAGGAAGTTGGAGAAGTGAGTGCTAGGTCATGCACACAGGTGACACAGATCACTGGTAAAGCCACATCTGGAATATTGTACACACTTCTGGAGCCCATATCTCAAAAAGGACACAGATGGGATAGAAATCTGTTCCAAGAACGATTCAGGGGCAGAAGGGTAAGTCATTTGAGGACAGCCTGGAGAGTCTGGATATGTACTCACTGGAAACCAGAAGGGAAAGGGGATTTGAGAAGAGACATAAAAATCTCTGCTTTTCCCTTAGGTTTGGAAAGATGTCAAGGTTCCGCCACTGCACAAAAAGGGTGATCCCTCCTCCCCAGGTAACATGCTAGTTTTACTCCTCCCCGCTCTTGCTAAGCTTCAAGAATCCATTGTCTACTCTAGGCATGCAGACTTCCTTTCCTCTCAAACCTCTCACTATTCCAGTCTGGTTTTAGTAAGAACCACACCACTGTCTCATCCCTCTTGCATGTTAACAGATTCGATCCTCTCTGGGATGAATCAAGGACACATCGCTGCAGATTTTCATCATCTAGCCAAGGCTTTTGACTCGTGTCCCACCCACTCCCACTGGATAAGCTGGACTCTGACCTTTCAGCATCCACTGTGGGATGGTTCCATTCATACCTTTTACAGACAAGTCAGTTGAGGTGGGTGGTGTTCTGCCCCCAAAAAAAAAATCCATGCAGAGGTCCCACAGGACTCAATCCCAGGTCTGGTTCTATTCTCAGTTTTCCTTTGCGACTTCCCCTCTGCATGTCTCTTCCCATGCTGGACTGGACACCCTCTGCAATGCCTTCTGCCACCAACTTTCCACTCTGCACTCATCACTGCTCTCTATTCCTTCCTTTCCATCCTCTCTATACCCTTACTACGGTAGTCCCACTGTACCTCCTTCATTGCCAAATACTGGTGACACTCCCTTCCCTCCTCTCCCTTGCCCTCTCTTCTTACTCTCTGCTCCAGGAATTCCCATACCTTCGTCATTACCCATCCTCACTCATGTGCTGGGCAAGCTGCCTTTTCCTACCACCTCCCTTCCCCCTCTGAACCTACTCCCCACTTCCCTTTGGCTCAGCCCTTCTCTCCATGCTTTTAGACACCTGCTAAGGCATATTCCTACTCCCCCTCCTACTTCTCACTCTCCCTCTTAAATCTTCTGACTCCTCTCCCAGCCTCTCCTGGCCCATCTGCCTATTTCCCTCCTGCCCATTTCTCCCCTAACTGGACCACCTGTGCTCTTGGCCACAGTCTGCTTTCTAATTTTCAAGGTGCTTAATCTTGTGCACTCTTGCATGTTTTATTTTACTGTAGCCATGTAAAAACCCACAAACTGCTCCTTTATTCAAAGTCCGATCCCATGCTGCTGCTAAATGGGGGCTTGCCATTTATTTTCATCTTGATTCAACTGCCAATGTATTTTGCATTTGCACTCTGCATGTTTGTAACTGCTCTTCATGTCTGCACCCCCTCCCCTGGGTCACACCTGGAAACAAGCCTTGGCTCGGTACCAAAATTTTAAATACACACATACATAAATAAATGAATGAATATGTATGTGGTTCATATCAAGTCCCCAAACCAGATAACCTCAAAGTGCTGGCACCAAAATTCTGTAGTGGCCCACTTTTTTTTTTTTTTTTTTTTTTATTTAAACAAATCAAATTCACCTCCAATACACAAAAAGTCTAAACAGTATATCAAAGTCAACTCCCCAATTATCTTGTTTGCTTCTTAAGATAACTACCATTTCCAAATGCGCTGTTCCCCACATCACTGTAAATCCTGAAGTCATTTTCAAAACAAAATCCGAAGCCTTTTCAGCTTGCCCTTGTATAAATGGTTTCAGTTTTAAGATATCAAAAACAAAGAAGTAGGTTTGGCTTGTTCACCCCGAGCTGCCTCTGGGAATACAGGTGTGCAGGGTCCCTCGAAGTCTGAATGCATGAAACACACCTTCAGATATTCGAATTGCTGTTAGCAAGCCTCGAATTTAAAATTGGGGAGCCCAAAAAAAATCCAATGAGTGGCTGGCAACCACTCGCTACCCAGCTTAATCAGAATAGGCTGACAAATGTCCACACCTAGGTGGCTGAATTATAAAAGTTTTAAAATAGAAAACATCATTTACTTACTGTTTGCTGTCTTCCCAGACTTCCTAGGTATATCAGATGTGTTGGTTGATGCTGACTGGCCAGTCAGCAGAGACGGTAGACGTTGCGCAGGTCAGGACAGGAGCCAGGAAGATAACTGAGAAGCAAGGACAGGAGCTAGGCTGGCAGGCAAGGCACAATAGCCTAGTTTACTTTTACTGTTTTGGTCAATTTTCTATAATAGAAAGTGTACACAGTGACCATGTGTAGGCGCAACCACCCCTCACCCTAAATGCCCAAAGCTGTGGAGCTGAACTTTCACTTATTTCTTGCAACCTTTTCTTACAGTGTGCCAGTGCTAATACTACCCCCACCAGACCCTACTAGCCGAAACCATGACACCACACCATAACCACCCCACCCTTCAAAAGATTCTGCTGCATGCCATTCACAAATTCAGATTGACAATCTCTCACTGCATTTCCCTCTCCCTCCAATTGGTTTCTTGAACACTTTTACCCCGTGCATAGGTACTCTACTAAAAAAAAAAAAAAAAAAAAAAGAGCACCCCTTATTCACAGCCTCTAGCCAAAACAATGCCAGTCTTGTTATTGTCATACTTAAACATGAATGCTTTTATTCATATTCATTAACTTTCAATTTCTATACTGTTATAGTTCATGGCTTTATACAGCTATCCTTTCTACATGCTAGACTAGCCCCGACTATTGGTGCCTTTGTCAACTGTGTCCTTTTAAATGTGTCCCTCACTTCACCCCTCCCCCACCCAGCACACACAGTGAGTGGCACCAACAATATTGTTTGTTACTAGATTTGGCCAGCCCGCCTTATTTTACGGACTGTGCTGGGGCGAGCATCTGTACTTATCGCTTCGCTTTTCCTCTCCTTAGGCTTGCTTAAGTCCTTCCAGCTCCACGCTGCTGCCACTTGCTACTGTATCCAGACCACAATGCCTCACACACCCTCTTCTGCATTACCTGCCTGCTCACTTGCACCCTCCCGGTACGGACTCCTGCGGTGTTGCTGCGATGCCACCCGCAGTGACCAAGCACATGGCCCACCACTCAGAGAAACACCACTTGACTTCACTGTACCTGCCTACTCGCTGACAGAGAACCACCATACTTCTTTCTCTGACCCCACCACCTCACATGTTGGGACCTTGCTACATCACTTAATGGCTGCTCACTTTCTCTCTCTTGACTTCTGTCTTCTCTCTCCTCTGTGTCCCGTCAATAAAGCACCACTGCCTGCATCCTTTCCCTCATGACGACATTGTGCGGAGCTCCAGCACTGCTTTATATTCTAACATGTGGTGCAGTATCATTTAAAATGGCCGACTGTGTGCAGTTTCTGTGCTGGTGCTGTGCTTTATGTGCCTGCTCTGCCACCTTCTATTTGTCCACAGAAGAAAACCTCGCAGCCCTCCCAAAGTGTAAAATATATGTACAGACCAAACACAAGTGAGTCTTGTATACAATGAAGACAACCTTTATGAAGAAGTAACAAGGAGTTAACTAACAAGCATGCACGCTGTTAAGAGTAGATATAAAAAGGTCCAAGTAGAGTTGTTGCGAAATTAAATTTCATAGACAAAATTCCCATGAAACCGGCAATTTCGCATAGTTTGGCAGTTCCAAGAAATGTTTCGCCTGGTGCAAAGTTGTGAAAGTTCACCAGCAAAATGTGTAATTTCGCCCAAAAATGGCAGAATTTTGCTCACAAGTGACGAATTTTGCCATTTCACAGGTGAAATTTCACACTCAGTGGCCGAAATTCTGCACTTCGCTTATGTGAAAATTCACGAAATGGCCGCATTATGCAAAATATTTAGTGTAACGAAATTCAGCAATTTCTCACATCTCAAGCTCCAAGGAAGGGAGCAAAACGCTGGGCATTTCTGGGGTGGCACCTTATTTATAACAGCATATGTTCTTGCTACTTAATAAAGTTTGTCTTCATTGTATACAAAAACACATTTGGCCTCTACATATATATTTTACACTTTGGGAGGGCTGCAAGGTTTTCTTGTTGGGATATTTGTTGTTTGACCTTACGCAGCTGCAGCCTGAGAGCAAACTTTGCACCTTCTATTTGCCAGCACCACCCCAAATCATTGCACTACACCCCGCCAACGACGGCCCAACTTTCCACTGATAGTGGCAAGTAGGACATGACTGGGTGCAGACAATGGGTGGGACATATAGAGAAACTGGACAGTACTTCAGAGAACAGATTTAAAATAAATAAATAAAATCCCCTGTAAAAAGACTATGTAAATGTGGCAGACACCTGTTAGGAGTCAGACTTTAAACCAGCAGAATAGGATTTTCATGTTGCTCATTGTGGCATCATTTTAGGAACCATAAGATCAGAGGTTCAAGCCAGACTTGAGCAAAATACTCAAGGGTGACCTTGGTCATTTGGCAGGATCCCTCCGAAAATAAATGACATCTCTCAGCTGGACTTTCCTAGGAAAATATACTGCTTAAATAACAAAAAAAAAAAAAAAACAACAAAAAAACCCACACATATCTTGACGGCAGATACGGACTGGACCACCCGCCCAACCTAGTCTGCTCATTTCCTTACCCATTTAAACTCCAGATCGTAAATGATCAGCAGCTTACGCCTCTCTTTCCTATCACTAGGGTTGCCTCCTATCCCATGCATTCTTGAACTCACCATTTTGTAGCTTAATCAAGGAAGCAGTCGTTTCACGAAACCCTGAGACTCATTGTGGCTAAAGTATAGATTTTCAAGTTTCCGGCAAAATTAATGGTTGACATCAGCAAAATTCAGTTCCAGTGTCATACCTGTAATTTGTAACATGCTGGCAGTATAGCCTAGAGGTTTGAGTAATGAGCCGAGAATAAGCTTTGCACATACAGCAGACCAGAGTTTGATTCCCACAACCTCCACTTGCATACAGTGTGACTGAGCAAGTCACAACCTCCCCAAGTGCTCCCAGGTTGCACCTGAAAACAAGCACTTGTGCCTAGTAAGCCTTATCTGAAACTGAAAGAAAACGGTCCCTCAGAGTTTGAATTTCCAGACCTTTCATTCTGCATTAAAGCAGAATCTTTCCAATTAGACTGAATTTGCTCCCACTGATTATTCCAGTCATGAAATCATAATCCTCCGCTTATGCCATCTTAACCTGCTGCCACGGGCAGGATTCTGATGTCATAAGGAGGATCAGGACGTCAAAGTATGAAAAGCACCAGGAAGAGCTGCAACCCAAGGGGGCAAAGAGCCTGTTTTTATGCACGGCTCTTCAGTATTACAGAATGCAGTGGCCAGACATTCACATTTTGGAGGAATCCTATGGGATTGGAGTTCTGCACATGCCCAACAGTGACCAACCTTTCCGTCTCAAGGCTCCATGAAATGGCTGCTCCCGTGATTTAAGACAGGAAAGATTCAGACAGCGGTATCTCTGGACTGCTGATAGCTGCCGGTATACCCCCACTTCATCTTCTGAAAAAGCACAAGTGCACCCAACAGGAGAGTGGTGTCATCGCTGAGGACTTTTAAACAAAAAACTTGTAAGTGGCTGCACACCACTGTGATCGTTTTAAACGACTATTGTATTTTGTAACCTTGCGCATTGCAGGATGACTTGACAAACAAGATAGTGCCTGAATGTGGTTATATCCTGGGTAAAAATAAAACTTTCACTGAAATTACTTACTGCATTCCTTCAACCTCCATTTGTATACTGTGTGACCATGAGCACATCACTTCCCAGTGCTCCCAGGTCACTCCTGCAAACAGGCACTGTGCCACGTGGGCCATACCCAGTTACCAAAAGGATAAAATAAAAAACTGTTCCACTCCAAGCAGACTTTGCTGCAGTACAAAAGCTGGCATCCCTTCTGGACTGTATGTCCAGACAACCGTGCTTTGCGAAAGTGTGCACCATTTTCCAGGTAGCCACTTAATCCATCCCACCAAGCCAGTCTGGATTAGCAGATTTTTTAAATTTATTTTTTAAATAAAAAACTAAGACAAAAAAAGCCGTACACACGAAAAAAAGCAAGACATCTAAAAGTGAAAAACCAAGTTCTTCACTTAGTGACAGGCTCAGATTTTGTGCTGTTTCTGTTCATTTTCAAAGCCATTTGCCACTTTTGTATTTTCTATTGTTCTCCCCATGTCCCATCTACAATGTGACAGTCACGTCCCCGTGAAGGCAGTTATAATTAGCCATTATAACAGCGAACACATCTGGCTTTCACCATCAGAAATGCAGGAGCCACAGTTGCGCTTGCGTAAACTAACTGCTCGGCAGTACTGTAAGAACCCCACTAAGCACTCACCACATCCCTCTAGCTCTCCTCACAGATGCTGCATCTCTTACTGTAACAGAACCAGTACCCACGTGTAGAAACACATAAGAAAGATCAAGTCAAAATTGCTCTCACCTTCTCCTGGTCCCTTACAAATGTCAAGCTATGTCTCTTTTTGTCCCCAGACATCACGATCTTCTGGCAAGTAACCAGGCTGCCATAGAAACCCAGGTTCCCACCATTTTAAAAATGCAATACCTCTTTAAATCAGAAAAAAGTAATCAGTTTTATGTACTTTAATGTGCATAAGAGTTTCAGGAGTTTTTAAATATTTCTCACTTAAAGTCATTACTCGTACTGTTCTGTGAGCCATGCAAAGACCATGGTTAATATATTTATACTTTATATCAAAAGTGCTGTGGCGAAAAAAAAAAAAAAAAACGCTCCCCAGCTAATATATGTAATGAAAAGATGTGGTGGTGTGTGTAACAAGAATTTTAAACACACCATCCAGTGTATTATTCTATATGTAATGATCACGACCTTTATGACTCTGCACCTAGTAGTAAAAAGTTGATCTGTGGTGGGCATGTGTGCGCCACCTTCCTGGTCTTGATTTTAGTTAGCTGCAGAGCACCACAGTTCCTAGATGTGGCTTTCTGACAGCATTCACTTACCCTGGAACCAGAAGGGCAATGTTCACCTCAGAGATGGGGTGGCACAAATTAGTTTGTGAGCTGGTAGTCAGTTTGGCCACCAGATTAAAAAAATCTGGAAGTCAAATCAACTTTAGTCCTGTTTACACAGTACACAGTCATGTTTACAGTGCATCAACCCGTGCGCACCGGCTGATGCGCGGCAAACCCGATGGTGTGGACACTTACCAGAGCGTGTCAAGAGGGCTCCGGATCCATTTTTGGCTCTGACTCAGGAGTGAGTACATGTAGCGAATCGAGCGCATTAAGCTGCACTGTGAACTCTTCTGCATTTGACATCCACTAAGCTGTCTCTCCCCGCCGTTCACACCCGCCCCACGGAATGTCCAGCCCCCCTCTGCAGTGCAATCTGCACCACTGTAGGCGCCAGCAGTGTAAACCCAAAACATTGGTGCAGCACACAGTGCAGCGAGAAAGGAGCGGCAAAGAAAACAAAATGCTGTGGCTATGTAAACACTGCTATTATTTGAGGCCATCAATTTTTCAAGGCTAAAAAACAAATTACTTTCTGGCAAGTAGCCAGTTGGTCGGCAACTTTCAAAATCTGTTAGAAAAAAATTAAAAATAAAAAAAAGTCTGGCTAAGTGGTCACCAGGGCTGGCTACCCCATTTGTCCCACCCTGGGGAGTGAACTTACTATCGCTGCATCAACAAACCAGCCACTCCAGTACAACACACTCCTCCATCCTCCCTGCAACACACCATGCGGAGATGTGTGCTGTCGCAGCCTATATAGGCACTGCAGCCCTGAAGCGCCAAGTCCTGCAGCATAATGGAAAACTTTCTGCAAAAGGTAGATATGGTGTCTAAATGGAGTCCTGCAGCTAGAAAGGCTCCGTTTCTCATTGAAGATACGAAATGAGCCAGAAAATTGATTAGCACACTGCTAATCCAATTATGAAGATACACAGCATCTAGTGCAGAATGATTATCAAAGTTAAACAAAACAACAAAAAAAAAAAAATAGTTTGTTTTACCTATGTAGTCTCATGTACCACTGAGTCATTCACAAACAATTGGTTAGTAGTCTAATGATGTGCTTTTCTGGAAATGGTTAGCATTACCCCATTTTGCGTAGCATACTGCTATGTTATACCAGCTATTCAATAGCTGATCTGTGGAAAATAATTACTCCAAGAAATGACATAAAAATGGAATTTTTAAAGGGAAAATCCTGCAAAGCAGGGAGGTGTATTTTAGCTAGGATAGGTTGTAAAATACTGCGAGAGACTGGGAAGCAGTGTATCCTAAAAATGGGGTCAAAACTGGCACCAGTCCACCAGCCAAATGGCAGTAAGATTTTCCTTTAACTAGCCCTGTGGGCTTAAACTGGACAAGTTAACATTTCAATAAATACACTAGCTGGGCCAGTGGAAAAGTCTGTTCGGCTAGTGGATTTTCCGTGTCACTAGCCCCGCTGACGAATGTCTGCAAAACATAATTTTGACCCTTTTTAAGACTTCTCAGACTGTTAAACCCGGTCTTAGATGGCAGGGGATGACAGCCTATTCCAATTGACTGCCTATATGGGCCGACACAAACACTAAACTTGTAGTTAATAGTATTGCATGTTATTTGCGTTTTTTTTTTGTTTGTTTTTTTTAACGACTATTTGTACAATTAATGTTTCTTCAATTTAGTTTTTCCATCATTCTTTTGCAACACAGTATACACATCACATTTGTTGCCATGCCTTTATCGTTACAGCCCATTTAAGTGCAAAAACAGGCTGAGAGAAGCATGTTGCTTTATTCGGTCAGGAAGGAGAGAGAACTGTGTAAGGCGAGACGGGGAGAGGGGACACAAGGCCAGCTGGAATTAGTCTGTAGCCAGCACTGCAATTCTGTGTCAGGACAAAAAACTACTAGACCTACTATGCAACGAAACCCATTAAACTATAGCTTTTGGTCTATACCTTTTAACAACGTGGCTACTCTGAGCACTCCTTAAAAATGAAATAAATCCCAAGGAATACATACCCCCAAAAAAAAAAACAAACAAAAAAAAAAAAAAACACACACACTTCTGAACTTACTGCCCCAATTTGCTATGAACTCCTCCAGAGGTGAGGATTTAAATCCCAAATGGAATGCAGCGGTCAAAGGCTTACTTTACGCATCTATCCTCACCCGCTAAATTCTCTCTCTCACACACACACACACACACACACACACACACACACACACACACAGATTAGCTGTAGGGTCATCTTTCCATCTTTGAAGAAGCTTGTATTGCAACTGGAGAGATTTAAAGACAAGTATCACTGGATGTCAGGCCCTTGTTTTAACTAAATTCACTGCTGCCAGGAGCAAACACGCCCCTTTTTTATTAGGTCATGTGTGAAACGCTCCCACTTCCTTGGCTTTATGCCAACCTATGCTTCAAGGTACAAGCAATGTCTGCACTAAAGCCGGCAGGCTCCAGTTAGATTACTTTAAACACTTCACCTAATACATGCAACTCACCCCTCCCCTCCACATTCCATTCTCCTCCCTCAATTCTTCTGCCTTTACCGTCTCTACTTGTGTGTTCACACTACCTACCCGGTTCTCCTTTGCGTTGCAGCTCAGGCCTGCTGTTTGATCTGCTGCAATGCTGCTCCCATTCACATTGCAGCGCCCCAAACAGCGCTGTGGCAGACGTTTCTGGCATTGTTGGCCGAACCTCCGGAGAAAACAGCTTTCTTTATCATAAAGGGCTTGTGGTACTGGCATACCACAAAAAAGTTCATTTCAGGTCAGGGATCAAATGCCAGACTGCTCAAACAGCCCTGCGAACAGCAGGATGTTCACAGAGCAAGTCACAGTCTCTGATTCTGCCGATCTATTGTTACCAGGATTCAAGCAGCTTTCCAAGATATAGAAGTTCCCATTTATTGTAATGAGCATTCCAAATCACCCAGCTCAGTTCAAGTTAGAATACATGGGAACTTACTGCTCACTAGTAGGCAATGTTGGACAGTTTTCTGCTTTGCATCGTTAGCAGTGCCAGCTGTTCAAATGGCTGTTCTGACTGCTGGGAAGAGTGGGACCACAGTGCAAAGTTTGAAATTGGCACCAATTCTCAAATCTGACTGCTTGGAGTGTGTGTTAGTCTGCTCGGTTGCAATTCTAACATTTCAAAATTATCTCAAATTCCATCTTCGAGGCAATTCAATCCAGTGGACTAACTGCTACTGTAAAGCTATACTACCGATTGATTCCTGGGGTTAGAAGCTGTATTACCATTTCTTTAGGGAACACTGGTGAGGCTGCACCTGGAATACAGTGCCCAGTTTTGGAGTTCTCACCTCTGGGATGATAAGGACAGGCTAGAAATGGTGCAACTAAGGGTGACCAGGATGATTCTGGGCCAACAGGGCACTGAACATTTACTCGCTGGAGACCACATGAGAAGATAAGAATGGGTGATACGACCGAAAACTGTGCTGCCACATCTCATTCATCCTGTCTAATCTGATTTTGTTAAAGATCAGCATCGGACAAACAATATATTCAGCAAATGTTAAATGTGGCATGAATTTAACAGAGGGAGAAGCAACATTCTGTGCATTCATTAAGCTCAGATGCTGAAAATGACTTTTGACGTGTGGAATTTGGGTGGGGGAGGAGAGAGGAAAGTCATGTCCTTTACACTGCTGAGGTCTGGATTCGGGGCAACGATATGCTCCAACACTACCAAAATGGTGCCCTGTTTCAATCTCTCCCAATCTGAGTTCACGAGAATTTCTGTTACTCACTTTTGAGGGCCAGGGATCTTGCAAACTCCTTTGGCAGAGAGAGGCTTTCGCTCACTCCCCCCCCCCCCACTTCAGACTAAAATATAGGGCCTCCTACTCGGCTTTCCTGAAAATATGGTAAGGAATCCTGAAAACAGTCTTTAGCTTGGTGGCAGATGGAAAAATGCACTTCAGGTAGACCACTGATGTGAACCCGTACCTCCCTAGCTCACCTAGAAATTACTAAAAATTGTCCAACCTGTTTACCAGAACAAGTGAAATCTGGATCCAGGCTTATAAAGTACATACACCTCTATCTCCCCCCCCCCCCGGGAACAGTGGGGGATTCAAAAATGTTTGGCATTAAACTGCTCAAATGCCCCACCCTGTGGGTGCATATTGTCAGAATCCCCTTTAAAAAAGAAAAATCTAACAGAGGGTGTGGGGTGCGAAATGGCATGAAATCCCCACTCCCTGGTGTGGAGAAGATGCTGAAATCCCCAGGTAATTTCCGCATTGCTAGAAGTAAGTGTGTGTGTGTTGGGGAGGAGGAGAGAGAAGACAGGGGAGCGATGACCAACTGCTACATAAGCAAATTAGGCATGTATCTGGACTATCACCATTTTCACCACACCTTGGGTTACTGGGAATAGGACAGGCACTGGCAAACAAACTGCATCTCTGCATACACCTTTTCTATATTTATGTCATTATTATTCTTTGGTAACAGGGCAAGGGCCGCTAGGAATAATGCCCGTTTTCAGGGAGACACCCAGGAGCACTGGAGAGGTTAAGTGACTTGTTCAGGGTCATACAGTATGCAAATGGAGGTTATGGGAACCAAACCCACCTGCTAGCTGTACCAAGCTCACCAACAGCTCGTTATTCTAACCGAACCTTTACTTCCTTATTTGCAAGTAAAGCATGGTAATGGTATACTCAATTTAACAGCCACTCCCCACATGAAGCTAGATTGTGGCACCACCCAACAGGTGAAGTAGATTTCTGCCTTTTATATATTGTTGCCCAAGCTCACCACTCCTATGCTGGCAATTCAGGAAAATTCAGGGGGCGGGGCAGAGAGAGAGAGAGAGAGACTGACTTAGCCATACAAATAATTCCAGAAATTTAGAAAAGGCAATGAATTTCATGAATATTATCCGCTCCAAGAATAGGCTACGTCAGTAGTACAGGAGCATAAGAGGGAACATTTTTGCATATGGCCTTGACAAGCACTAAGACTGCCCCTTTCTTGCATGATCGCTACACAATGGTTTAATAATTTATGAATGTGTAGGGAGTACAATATGGAGCAAAGGCTCAGAGTGCGCATTTGAATGAATTTGGCACCCTCTACTGATAGCAACTGAGGAAAAAATTAAAAAAAAAATCAATCTCCAACCTAAACTTTTATTTCTCAGTGTCACAGGTACAGTACTGTATATATTAGTGCTTCTTATTCACTTGCTGTTTGGTTTATGAATCTCTTAAGGTGTATACCTTTTGACCCTGAACTACATGGTACACCGTTGTTATAAAATGGGGAGAGAAAATCCTGAGTTTTCATATGTGCATCAAATCCGTTCAATGCACTAGTAAACAAGTGCTCAACAGCAGAAAGGCAATGCAAAAAATAAAAATAAAAAAATAAGTGTGCCGTTAGAACATTCATTTTTCAAATACTGCGGAGCCTCCCAATGGACATGAAGTCTCTGGCAGCTGAATTCTTTATAGTTTCACATCACAAACCACAAAACAAAATAGTCAAGCTGTATTCAGGTACCATGGACGGGGAGGAAGATGGGCGTGGAAATAAGTAGAAGTTTCTGGCAGAAGAGTTTTTGATGCAGTCAAGATGCATCTTCATTTTGCAGGGTTTCGGAGAGAAGAAAGGGATATATAACATTTAATACTGCATATCAATTGGGGGACATGTAAAAGAAATACTTGTTTCTTTGACAGATTAACACCTATGCAGTCAGAAAGGTCAGAGAAATTTCCCCCCGGATAACAGCAAGATTATTTAACTCAGTTTGTGGTGTAAAAACGATGGACATGCGTGTGTAGATGGAGAATGGAAGGTTTCAGAGTAATTTTTTTCGCCCCAATTATAAAGTGTTTCAACTGTGTGTGTAAGGAAGTCAGAGTAATCGTGTTTTTCTGGGGCACCACCTGCTTATTAATTTTTAGTGTGCAGTGCTTGAACTGTGGAACTGTGTGTAGAGCAGCAAGCATCCACGCAGTCATCTGGGATTTTACGCCCGTTTTTACCACTCCCTCACCAGCACTGTGGGCACACCACTGTCTGCACAAAAGCAGCATTCCTCTGAAAGGATCGCAAGTTCAATGCCTCCTGTGCCACCACAAGAGTTGTGGCAGAAGCAGCCCCCGAACCAGGATGCACTGCCGCTGGCGACACTGCAGGCCCCCAATCAAGGATAGCCCAACCTCGCTGCTGAACAATGGCAATCGGGTACAGCATGTGCTGCTGTTGGGTCATTGGATGTCCTCAAACACCATTTTGCAACTATTTCTCATTTACTGGTCAAGCACCAAGTCTATGGGGAGGCTCTAGGGTTCAGATCTGGCTTTGTTAACCCATATGCCCTGGCTATCACATAACAGCCACATCTCCCAGTGTATTTCAATTCATCTACGAGTAACCCATCTATCCATCAAATAAGAGTCTGCAGTCTTGATCCGATGTTTAAATTTAACATATGTTCTGTGCATTCCAAAATCTGGGGTCTGCTGGAAGTCCATTCTGAATACACCTGCTTTTTGTTTCATGGAGCTTTTTCTCCCATGAGAGCTTGGGGGGGGGGGAGGCACTAGATCAACTGTGTCTCAGTCACCTCAAACCAGCAACCACTCACTTAGACCTGGAGTTCCATACATATCTTGCCCCCACCCCCGCGACATATCCACAGCAGGAGCAGGCATCCCAAGGCTGGCAGGCAAGGCTTCATAAGTCCCCAGCACAGATACTGGTGCATACCACATGGAGACACACAAGCACCGCGTCAAACTGCGGCTCTCCCTTTGTACTGCTGGGGCCCGTACTACCATCAGGCCAGTGACAGCACCAACATGTGTCAAAAGGGCAAAAGTTGCATCCTTTTCCAAATTTACCCCTTTCCTTTGCCAGTGGGTCCACATTGATGCACCTACTCTATAACAATATCTAAAGGAATGGAACGTGAACTGTTTAAAATCTGCAACCGATTATGATTTGACCTAGTAGATTCCTCTTTAGACCCACATATTTTACACCAATGAGTCCAACTCTACCAGTTTTAAACCACCACCCCCCCCCCAGCGCAGTCACTGCATCAGGTCTCCACCTGGTAGCAGTAGGGGTGAGCTAATGGAGCCTCCCCAGGGGAAGAAAGCAGTCCAGAGGATGGCTCAATCCTCCCACCCTGGCTGACGGCCAGCAACCCAAGTCTGTTCCCAAACCCGGGTTATCAGTGTCGTGGGCGGTATCACATAAATGCTAACTTCTGAGGGGAGAGAGAAAAAAAAATTATTCTGCAATGTATGTAAAAGCACAGAGAAACTGCATTTAGCTAGAGGTAGTATTGCCAGTATTCTGGATGGATATCAGTTTGCAACACCAAACCTAAAAATACATTTTTAACCTGGACATTAAAAATCACTCATGCTTTTGTTCCTGCTCTCCCTTTACGAGGAGCATAAAAAGCAATGGATCGGGGAGAAAGAGACTGTTCATCTCCAGCCATACAGACAGCCCCTGCAATCAACAGTATATATGTTTGTTGACCATGATCAATGATTAACCAACTAAGACTATGGACCTTGCACTGTTTTTTTTTTTGGGGGGGGGGGGAGAGAAGGAAGAGAAGAGAGACGGGGACATTACACACTGGTGACTGTGACCCCTGGCAAGCGGAGGCCACGGTTTCCTCTCCATTGAGGTAGGGGGGGTCATTAAATACCATGTGTGATGACCAATCCCATGGATCAGAGACAGCACATCTCACTGCCATTCTGGAGACAAGTTGGAAACAGTGGGTCTCTCTCTTATTGGGCTGGAGGTAAACAGGCAAGAGTAGTCTGCTGAGATGCACCCTCCACCACCAGCAGTTATAAATGGGATACAGATGAGGCTCAGGAAAGATCCCCACCCACAGCCCTGTTGCTCAAAGTCTGATGCCGAATCACACTGCAGAACAATCAGGTGGGAATAGGGAGACTGTAGAGAAAGACTAAGGGGAAGCCTGACCTTCGGGGAATCAAAGGACAGTGTACAAGTTGAATACCGTACGGCACACCTGAACTGAAAAAACGATAGCTACCAGAAGACAAGACAGAAAGGGAGAAACCAATGAAAGATGGATTGGACTAAAACATGAAAAAAAATACATACAAGTAATGCAGAAAAGGAAGCAGAATAAATGGAATAAACATGAACTCTGAGGACAGGGACAGCAATGAGAATTAGGGAGCAAGAGAAAACAGGATTATAAAAAAAGGGAAAGGGCCACCTTCAACCAAGAAGGAAAGCGGGCTGATCATTTTCCTACAAATCACTAATCCTGCTTACTAGTGGCTAAAATGTAATTTTGACCTCTTGACAGATACAGAGAGCTAGTTGCCGAAACCCAAGGCCAAAAATTTGGTAGCACAATCACTGATCAGCGGCACACACTCCACACCTGCCCAAGTTGCACTGACAGAATAGTATGCCAGCACACTCAGGGGTTGAAATTAAATTCTGCAGCCACTAGTCAGCAAGGCTAGTGATTGGGAAAATCCACTAGCTCCAGAGGGGCAGGAACAAGGAGGTATCGAGTCAGCAAGAAGGCACAGAGCCAGTTAAATATTCATAATAACATTGGCAAACTAAACAGGGACAGAGAGGTATCCAGTGGCCAAGTGGTCCTTTATCTGCCAAATTCTATGTTTATGTTTCTGTGTAGAGAGTCAAAATGCCAAAACCAACCTGGCCTGGTGGCTCTGGAATACTACACCTCGCATCATGCTGGTGACCTGGGTTCAAGGATGAGCCCAGCCCACTGGGGGTCTGCAGGGGCAAGAGAGGATTGAGCATCTGGAGGACCACTTTCCTCTCTGGGAGGAAAGATCTGTCATCCCACTTGCTGCCCTCTAGCGGTGGCTGAAGGGCGATAAATAGTCGGGAGGCACGTAGCAGGTGCATATGATGTTGGGGGGCGTCGTCGGGGAGAACAGTAAAAACTGAGCTGGTGGGCTCAGTGATGACACCGGCTGCATCCATGCTGTTCCCCTGGACGCTGGCATTTCGGGGGAGAAGTCAACGCTTCTCGCCCCTGGCCCCATCAGCGGGAAGGGGGGTGGTCCCATGGAGGTTCGATGCAGGGATGCCAGGGCCAGAGAGATGAGCGCCTCAGAGAGGAGTCGCAGCTGCCTGCCAGCTCCTCCAGAAAAGTAAATGAGAAAAAAAAAAACACCAAATCCATGCGGTAGGGATGATGTCACCCTCTAATACAAGCAGCAACTTCTATTACAGAGTGGCTTGCATTAACAGGCCAAATTTTCAGTGCAGCTTCTTCCAGAAGGCAGCTTCAATCAGAAGCTATATGATATATGGGATCCCACTCAAGAGGGAGACTATGGAGACATACATATGTTTCAGCTAGTGAGTGCAAGCATAGCTGAAGGATGTGCATTCAAACTGGAGGAGCGGGGAAAATCTGAGAAGAGAAGGAACGTGATTAATGTGGAAAACTGCTAAGTTTCTTCAAGATCTCCAGAGAGAGATCTACAACATGCCACATCCCCTTCAAGTGGCACAGAACGTCCTCTTAACACAAACTGGGAATGTTAATGTCCTCGGGGTTCTCTGCTGTTGGAACAGCAAGAGTTGTAATGCACCAATATCCCCTGGTAGAAATGCACTTTATGCATTGATAACATGGTGTGATACAGAATAGGCTACTGAGATTGTGCAGTTAGCACCATTCAAGCTTTCAGAGCAGGATATACAGATTCTGGAGTGAAAATGGCTTTGAAAATTACCTAGCAACAGCAGGAAAAGCACTCTGGATGATATTCTTAGAGGTTTGTCCTCCGTACTCAAATTTGGTAGTCTGTACCACGTGGACCATATGTACCTCCCCCATTACAATTGTCTGCTATGTCACTGCGGACAGGCTTGTTCTCACCATATCAAGATGCCGCCATGTAATAACATTACCTATTTGATCAGCAACAGCTTCCTTTGCCACATTTTGGTGTCTCACATCACAGAATCATGCAAGTTAGTTGGTGGAAAAGGATCCCACTGGCCCATTGAGTCTGCCCTTGTTCCCTCAACATAGTTAGCCTAGACGCTACCACCCTATGCACGACTTAGATTCACAACCCCTTTTTCCTTGTCGGAATAGCTATCTCTCTCTCTCTCTCTCTCTCTCTCATTTAAACCCATGCAGTTATCCCATGCACTCTTGAATACCCCCACTGTTCTGCCTCAACCACCCTCTCCGATAGCCCATTCCAGGGGCCCACCACCCTCTCAGTGAAGTAGTGCCCTCTCTTATTACCTCTGAATTGACCACCCTCCAGTTTCAAGCTTGGATTGTTTTTCATCTTGAATATACTCCCTTCCCTCACATCGTTAATTCTCCAATTTCATGTATCATGGTATTAAAGACTTGCTTGGCAGCTGGCTCTATCCAACTTGGGTTACTGCCACACCGGTGACCCGGGGGAGAGAAGAGAAGAGTACTGCTCCTCTCCCAGCTTAGGGATCCGCTTCCCCGGCCCATGGCTGCCACCCTGTGGAGGTATGGCAGTTCAGGCTATGGGGTGGGGCTCTGTGAATGCCAGGGGATGGGGCTGAGCTGGCACCCCGGGTGTATGGGAAGAAAAATGGCAAAAATTACTATGTCTCCCCATTGCCAAGTAGGCAGGTGGATGGTGGTGGTGGTGGTGGTGGTGGTGTGTGTGGTGTGTGTGTGTGTGTGAATCAAAAAGCTATACACATACGTATATATATACACACACACACACACATACATACACATATATATATATATATATATATATATAACACACACACACACACATATATATATATATATATATACATATACATACATACACATTATATATATATATATATATATATATATATATATATATATAATATATATATATACATATACACACACACACACACACGCACATATATATACACACATATATACATATATATACACATATACACACACACAAAAATAAGCTTCCCATGGCCCGAACCAATCAGGACCTGCTTAATACAAGGCTGTCTCTGACACTAATCTTTCCATTACATCAAAAATGATTCAAAGTCTGAGCTGGCCCAGTGGCGCCGAGGGTTGAGGTGCTGGACGCCACACCTCGCACCACGCTGGCAACCCGTGTCCGGGAATGGACTCTGGCCTGCCGGGGGTCGGAGGATCGAGCGTCCCAATGGATGCTCTCCTCCTCCTCCTGGGTTGGGGTCCTGGGGGGTGCCCTCAGCACCAGACACACCTACGCCTGTGGAAGCAAGGGCATCGGTGCACAGCCGGCTCTTTGAGAGTCCGGGGAGAACACGTGGGCATTTGACAGTGGCGTGCACCAGCACAGTGTGTCTGGACATTCGTCCTACGTGCCAACGCCCTCAGTGGAAGAGGGACTAAGGGAGAGAAAAAAAAAAAAAATCCTCACTCCAAGATGACGCCCAATCTAAAGCCTCGTATCCGTATCACCTACCCACAGGGCAGACCCTGTTGTGCAGGCACTGCAAATAAGAGGAATAAGGTAGGAGGGACAACGAAGTAAGCTTGGCACTCTAGGGGCAGATTCTGTGGGAGGGATCTACAGGGATGATCAGGGTCTGAAGGAGTGGAATGAAGGGGTAGTAAGGCGGGGATAAACAAAGATTCAAAGTCTGGCTTCAGGAGAAAGAAAGAGACTAAGCATAAGCCACAACAAAATTGTGTGACTTTCTAGTATTCTGGAACACTTACAGTAGTAAAGGTTTTTTTTTTTTTTTTTTGGGGGTCAGTTTGATCCTTTGCTTCACAGATAGCAGCACCTTCTCTGTGGACAGGAGCTTTACTATGTGGAGCAGGTATGGGACAAATGTTAAGGGCTTCCATGTGACAGTTGGCTCGGTTACCAGGGGCACCACCATGCTGGGGCCCTCAAACTGTGTTGGGATTTCCAATTTTGCCCCATAACCCCCATTTTTTTCTTTTTCTTACAGTGAATCTGGGACCATAAACACAAATCTGAGCACCCTGGCCAGAACCGTATAATCTCTGCCAGTGTGTAGTCAGTTTTTGCTGAGTCTGCCAACCATTCGTCTTCCAGCTTCTCTTCTTGGTATCTGCTCTGTGAACAACTTAGTTTTCCCCCTCAACAACCTGTCACCACGCATGAAGGTCTACAGAAAGCAGCAGGGCCAGACTGTGGCTCAAAGTCTCATGAAAATTTCACATTACTGATCCAGAGATGCATGCTGAAGGGGTTAGTGAGATCTTAAATACTGGGTGTGTCACACTTCTATCTTCCCAATTTTTCAACCTGTTGTATGTAAAACACCCTGCGGCCTTGTTCACACACCCAAGAACAGATAGAATGAAAGATAGCAAGACTCAGTTTCCTTGTCTGAACAGACTCAACCTCACCTATTTTTAAATATTACACAGGAAAAGAACCCAAAATATAAAAGTTAAGGGCACTTATTCATACACATTTCAAAAATGTACTTTATTGAAATTTACTTCATCCAGGCAAATCATCCAATTATAAAGTGGAATCTGATTTTCCGATGGGTCCTGGGAAGAGGTGACCGATACAAATAAAACCAAGACAGTAGTTAAGCAATATACATTTGGTACCCCAATTAAGGGACTTCCTGCTGGTAGCTTAGAAAGTTTGTAGCTAGTTTAAAAAAAAAAAAAAAAAAAAATAAGTTACGATCCTACAAAAGTCAGTTTTACACATTTTAACAGAGGTAGTCCTCATTCTGTCCTTGGCAGCCATTTTGTGTCAGGTTAAGCAATGGATGGTTCAGACTTCATATAAAGCTATTGGAAGTAATGAGGGAAAATTGAGGCGGCTTCATAGAAACCAAGTGGCATCCAAGGGTGCCAATACAGAATAATGCCTACGCAGGCGTGTTAAGATTTCTACACTGTTTACCCACTCAAGGTGTGTGATTACCCATAAACACGAGCAAAGCTCGAGAGGTTCACGTGGTTACACGCAGAGGTAACACACAAAAAAAAAATACACAGACACATCGGTCTATTTATTTTAATTTTAAATGGTGCAGAGTGTTGCAGTCTCTATAGTCTTCATGCTAAAGTGCAGGTGGGAGGAGCACTAGCACCAACCACAAGAATAAGCTGCTGCACGTTGGTGAGTGAGCCACAGACCAGAGAGTTAATCTTTTATTGTTAAAGGAAAAAATAAATAAGGCATAGAAACTGCCGGGAGATGAGGCCCACCAGGCCCATCTAGTCTACCTGTAACCCCCCCCCCTCTTGTTTTCAGCTCTGACCCTACCTGGTCAGTGGCTTTTCAGCGGCATGCCTGACAACAGCGTAGGTGTGACCAAGAAAGTAGATGCCTCAAGTAATATGAGGGAGGCGCAAGCAAAAATTATTAAAGCTCACAGAGTGAAACTTTTTATATATATATATATATATATATATATAAAGCATTAACCCCCGGATGCTTACCAGACAAGAGTAAGCTCCAAGCGAAGATGGTTTCAAGTCAGATTGAAATGTCATAACTTGGTGCGACAGATTAAGACGTTTCATCAGTCAATTATTGGACATTGAGGGTCACCAGGTATTATATACAGATGGGATAGCATAGCAAAACGCATTCCAAAACAAGGAGTAATAACTAACTATTTCAAACACGTACCCAAAACTAAATCATTTTTTGAGCAAGTCAATAGCACGATTTTAATTTTAGATCAATCTGTTCCACGTGTTATATATTCACAGTTGAGTAGCACTTTCACATGTGAAACTGCAAATTATGTAATACCCTGTAAGTCTAACAGTATGTTAGTGGGACCCTGGAATGCAAGACTTCACCAGGGGACCACAAAGAGCAAGTCAAAAGCCCAAGGGGCCCCATATTCAACACTCACACCAACCCAAACACTCAGATCTGTTACTACAAAAGGAATATTAAAAAGGTTGTGCTAACAGTCAAGTGCTATCAGGTTTCCAGTATACCCCTTAAGAGCAGCCCAAAGCTTCAACTCTTGTGGATGCGCAAACTACCACACTCCCAAAACACCTCTTAATGAATAAGCAAGCCGGGGAGTTAGTGGGGCATCAACTCATTAGCACTGCAGCACAAAGCTACAATATTGGCACATAAAATGCTAATGACCCAACTTAACATAAGTGATGTTACCACCTCTAACCGTATCTTTATCTGCCATCTACACATTATTATCAAGGCAAATCACCGGTAGTGAATGGAGGTGGACTGCAGAGAACCGTTCCTTATCAGGCAGCGTGAGATGTGAGGAGCAGCACACTGTTTGCCACAGTGAAATCAATATGGTTAGGGAGCCACAGTGACATTTGTAATGTGCCTTTGCAAGCTCCACTACATCAGCATGGCATAAACTAGCCCCATTTACACTGGCCATTTTCTACACCAGTGTACACAGTGTGTGTGAACTATGCAGGCATTGAACTGGTGCAACTCCACTTCTCTCCCAGAGGAGCTGAACTGGTGTGGGTGTTGAAGTGTAGTGTAAATGGTGGCCACCCGACATCACTGCCTGATGGTAATTTAACAGCAGTGGACCAGGGCACTCCTTGCAGGATGTGTCTCACAATGCAGTTTAAGACACTGGTGTGACATCGTGGAAGCGGACATCCTTCAGCAGTGCACACAACTGGCTTCAGAAATGACCAGGTGCAACTCACTACACTTAAACTGTTACACATTGGAAACAGGGCTAGGAGGTCCACTGTCCAACTGGTTTCAAGTCAAGTTCTCTACCCTTCAATACTGCAGAGAACCCTGTTAGCAAGCATTCTTCTGTTCCCCTCTATTCACCACTGCATCAAAACTGGCTTTTACAGCTCTCTAGTACATGGCTTGATATGGTCCATTCCATTTACTTTTTCCCCAGCATTAACTAGCCCAGTGAAAAAACAGCTGGCACAGCCAATGGGCTTCAGATGTACCACTGTGCCATACGTGCAGGCTTAGCCTTTCACTGGCATACGCTTGAACCCTGCCTTTGTGCTTTCTGCTACATAAACTGCAGCTTTAAATGTAAGAAATGGGTGCAAGCTACCTTATGAGAGGCTATGACTCTGGTAGAATGGGATTTATAATTCCTTTGAGGTTTTCATATTTTGCATAAACAAACATAATACAATTGGCCAACCATGTGGACAAGCACTGCTTTAAACATTAACGTCCCTGGTTTTCAGGGGCGAAAGAAAAAGTTAGAGGAAAATTCTCAATGTTCTATATGCAGAGTGTATGAAGCAGGACTTCCACCCGATTCTGAGGCTTCAAAGTACACTTGTAATTGGATGATCTGCTTTAAAGTAAATTCAGAAACAACTTTTGGGAAGAATGCGGATTAGTGCATAAAGACACCGCTCTTTATGAAATTGTATGCATGGAGGTTTGTACATTAATACATACAACTCAGAGACCGTCTGCCAGACATAATGGCAACCAAAAACAGTTTTCCATGAAAGATAACGGATGTAATTGGTTTTAGCAGGCTCAAACGGACTAAAATTTTTCCAAGCACAATATTCAAATCCCAGATAGGGACTGGATCCCCGATATGGGGATGAAAGTGCAGGTGCAGAATACCTTTTAAAAAGGTTTGAATCAAAGGTATCTGGGACAAAGGAATATTGTCCACAGGTAAATAAAATGTGGCAATGGCCAA